>JAUCBJ010004839.1:0-183374 GCA_032718475.1 Nemertoderma westbladi | reverse complement strand
AATCTACTACTGCATAACAATAGGAATATAAATCTTTGGTGTTTCCGGAAAAAATACATTGGATACTGCTGAAACAAAGAGACTGATAATTTTGGTGCACATTTTTGGAAAGTGGGCAAGATAGCAATATGTGTTGTTCATCTTGGAGGGTGATGTTGTCGCAACTACGGGTTCTATTTGGGCGCGGTGTTCTCGACCATTGACCGGTCTCTATGCGAAGTCGATGGCTCATTACACGGAGTCGTGAGAATGAGGTACGTTGGAAGTCCAGTATAGGGACTCCTTTTGGTGTAGACAGGATGGACACTGAGATCCTCGTTAAGAATCGATCTGTAGGTCACGAATTTCGTTGCTGTATCTGACTTCCTTATTATATGGGATCTCGGTGAGTTGGAAGACTCATTAAATGAAAGCGACTGGAGAAGGAAATTATATCCTGGAGTGTTAGCGGCTTCACAAAGTGACAAAGCTTGCTGTAGAGGTATATCGCGATCACTCTTCAGCGTCATTTGATAGAACTTTTTCCGAGCTATAATAACGCGATCAGGTCAGGTCAGGTATTCTAGGTCATTCATCAAGAAAACTTGCCACCTCCATGCAGCATAAAGGAGGTGACATCTGTAGCTGCATAGACCCTCTTACTAGGGCAAATCTTGTCCTGTAACTAGGACCCCCATCGTTCTGGGATAAGGACGCCGTTGGTCCTGGATTAAGGACCCATATACTTGGCTGCAGGGGTATATGGCCTGGCCAGGCAGATGGTGATCTACCAATGGCTGGTCAGGAGTAGAGTGTTCTCATGTCCACTCTTAGTACACTTCACTGCGACCTGCACCTGGCAGCAGGGGTACAGGGCATGACCCAGAAGATGAGCTGCACAGCCAATGGTGGGTCATGTGCGCCAGAGTAGATATGGGTGATGGGCCTCATATCTGACTCCACTGCGACACCCACCCTGTGGAACGGCAAACCAGGGTGTGGTATTTGCCCCGATAGCTGACTCGGCAAAAAAAGCACCCCCCAACCCCCTACTATGGATTACATTAGTAATGCGGAGGTCCGGCCACTAGAGGCCAGTGGAATTACCGGACACAATCGGCCTCACAGGCGTCAGTTATCTCCTGACTGGCTGCCTGTCTCACCCCCTACTGGAGAGAGAGAAGACAACAATTCTTTGAGTCCCTTTCCTGATGACCTTTCTGGCCCAAACCCTGGGTCACCAGGGAGGCCAGATTGCGAGGGGGAGAGGGATTCTGGAGTTGGAGGCTACTCTCATGTCCCCCCCCCCCGACCAACAAAGCCATGAGGCAAGCTGAGGCAAGTCACTAGACTAGCCTCAGTAAACACCCTAACACTCGGGTCCCCAATGCGACAAGGTGAGCTGACTGCCTTGGCAGATAAGCTTTCTCTTAGTGCAGTGGGTGTTCAAGAGCATAGAATGCAGACTGGACAGACTGATGAGGTTCTGATTAAGGCCATGGGGGCGGTTGGCGACTCGCCCTCGCGTCAGCAGATGATAGTTGCAATGGTGGTATTGGTCTATTGATGAAACCAACTGCACATGCAGCATTGGACTAAATAGACCAAATCTCTAACCGCATCATCCGTTGCCACTTCTCATGTTCTGGAAGACTGGCTAAGAAGTTTCCTAAGGTGGTTCTGATTGTGTGCTACTCTCCAACTAGTGTTGCCCCTGTAGAGGAGGTGGAAAATTTCTACCACAACCTACAAGCAGCTACTGATGGAGTGGATCAGCATGCATTCTTAACATTCCTGGGAGACTTTAATGCAAGTCTGCATCAATCACCTACATCGCCCTGGGTCTATAGCAGAAGTGTCAACCGAAATTCCGTCCGTCTTCAGGATTTTATCTCTGGACATGGATTGTTTTCGGCTGGAACCCAGTTCAAGAAGCAAACTGGAAAGCTATGGACTCATAGTGGACCCAGTGGTCACAAGTCCCAGATAGACCATATTCTGTTTCGTAGGAAGTACAGGAGTTCTATACAAGACTTGAATGCATTTACACTTCGACACTTCTCCAGTGATCACCGCCTTATTGTGGCCAAGGTAAGACTTATTCTTTGTGCTAGCAGAACAACGAAATCTGCCTTGCCGTGGCATGACTGGTCCTCTCTGTTGCAACAGCCAAGTGTGAGATCCAGCTTCACACTACAGCTGAGCAACAGGTATGAGGTTCTTGCCTCTGAGGCGGCAGATCACTGTGAGGGCTATACTGCTTTCACAGAAGCAGTTAAGTTAGCAGCTGCAGAAACAGTTCCTGTATACCCTCGAAACAGGAAAAGGGCCCCCTGGACTGAAAACAAAATCCAGAAGTGCCGAAATGACCTATATAAGGCGCAAAAAGAGTCCCGACTCAAACAGACTACAGCAGCCAAGAATGCAGTTAAGGCTGCATCTAGGTCCCTGAAAAGGCAGTACTCTGTTAATCTACAGGAGCTAATAAACCAACAGGTTGATGCCATCAATGATGCCGACGACAACAGGCAATCATCCCAGGCATGGAAATCGATCTACTTGTTTACTGGGCGGAAAAGCCAACCAACCACCAAGGTTAAGGCTGAATCACCCGCCGATCGCCTCAATGGTTGGTAGGCCCACTTTGAAAAGCTCCTCAATAATGACAGGGTATTGCCTGATAACTTTATAGAAGTAAAAGTGTTTGAGTCTGTACTCCCAGATATTCCCATTAGCAATATCTCCTTTGCAGAAGTGAAGGCTGCTGCAAAGAGCATTAAGACCAATCGTGCCAGTGGAGTAGATGGTGTTCCCCCTGAGGTCTTTAAAATACCTGAGTGTTTAAAACTCATCTATCCCATCATAGTAGACGTGTACCGAACAACAAGAGTCCCACAAGAAATGAAAACAAATAAGTTGGTGCCAGTTCCCAAGAAGGGCAACCTAACACTCTATGGTTCTTTTCGGGGAATCTCATTGATCTCGATTGCTGCAAAGCTATAAAATAGAATTCTATTAAATCGCATCAGGGATCCCATTGAGA
Organism: Nemertoderma westbladi; assembly: GCA_032718475.1. NCBI lineage: Eukaryota > Metazoa > Xenacoelomorpha > Nemertodermatida > Nemertodermatidae > Nemertoderma > Nemertoderma westbladi. Next base: position 180,352 of record JAUCBJ010004839.1, on the reverse strand, counting down.
GACTGCTCCATCGAAATCAGAATGGGTTTCGTAAAGGTCGTGGGACCATGGAACCCATTTTGGCACTTAGAAGGATAATTGAAGAGTTATCAAAAAAGAAAGACAGGCATCTGGCTGTTATCTTTGTTGACTTCTTCAAGGCCTTTGATTCAGTCTCCCGCTCACGTATGTTCAGCATACTTTCATTATATGGGATTCCTGATGAAATTATTGCAGCAATCAGATCAGTATACGATGGTTCGACAACATTTGTGTCTACTGTTGATGGTGACACAGAACCATTTGAAGTGTTATGGGGCGTCCTCCAGGGAGACACACTTGCACCATTCTTGTTCATAATTGTGGTTGACTATGTTCTACGCATGTCCTTAGATCATCATAATGATGATGGGGTGATGATAACGGCACCTACTGGCTCCAGAAGTCGAGGAAATCCTGCCAAGTACCTAACTGATCTAGACTTTGCTGATGACTTAGGAGTACTCTCAGAATCACTAGAGGGAGCCCAACGGCTCCTCAGCTTATTAGAACATGCTGCTTCTAGTGTTGGTCTTTTTATTAACTCCAGAAAGGCCAAAATTTTGACAGTTAACTTTGAAAGTTCTCAGAAAGTCTCTGATCGGATGAGCATAAGCTCAAAGGATGGTATGCTTGAGCATGTGGACGACTTCTGTTACCTGGGATCATGGATCCGGAAGTCAGGTGAGGACCTTCGAATACGTAAGGGAAAGGCATGGGCAGCCTTGAATAGGCTTTCCAGGATTTGGAAGTCACCGAGAATTAATCGGAAACTTAAGGTCCGATTATTTAGAGCAGCAGTAGTTCCAGTACTCCTCTATGGGAGTCCATGCTGGGCTCTAACTGCTGAGGACACCAAATCTCTGGATGGCATATTCACAAGAATGCTACGCCGGGTTCATTGTGTCAAGTACAATGCACACATCTCCAACCTGACACTATATAACATTGGAGGTGTCTCATTGATTCCCCCAAGCTTGACGCTAGAACAAAATCGCCTCCGCTTTGCAGGACATTGCTTTTGCCGTGAGGACCAGCCAGTGCATAATCTGGTACTTAGGCAGCCTCATGGAGTGAATAAGCATGGTGGACAGCCCATGACTTTCTTGAAACGCATCTTAAAGGACACTGGCCTTGAAGATGCGGATGATCTAGCAAATGTCATGGGTGATAGGTAGTTGTGGCGTCGCAATTTTGGTGCCCTATAGTATTAGACTTATTTTTAGACTTTGATATAATAATTATGTTGCAAGAAATAAATGTGCATTTAATTTTACTGTCCCAGGTTTTACTGTAATACATGACTTAAACCCAAACATTAACGTTGCTCACTGTGGTGGTGTAGCCGTGTTATTTAGAAATAAACCAGATCTTTCTATATCTTCCTCCTTATTGTTATTTTATAATGACGAAATTATTCGGATTTCTGTTCAGCAGATCCCGAACACAAAGTTTGCTTGTGTATATATCCCCCCCCCCCCCCCCCAAGTGACACCCGTTACTATGACCCACAAGCAAGGGCTACTAATGTCCAGAGCAATATAATAAATAGTCCTGAAAACTTTATCAGTGCTGGTGACTTTAGTTCTCGTGTTGGTGAGTTATTGTGCCTGCGTGAAAGGTTTAAGCAGTTTTATCACCCATATTATGTATTGATCATTTAGATAGATCGAGCCACATAGAGTTAATGCTTACTGTCAGATAAATCTTACATGACATCCATAGACACAGATTGTACGCTTTTAAGGCCTCCAATCTTCCATACAATGCTTTCCTAATCAGAGAAACATGTTTTTAGCAGAGCAACCATTGGAGTTGTGCGTGCCTGTATCCTTGAACCCTTCTCAACATAGCGATACTACATATATGGCTAATCTCCAGTTTGGGTTGACAGATGACGAGATCTTTTACATTGTACAAGTTAGTCGCATTGTAATGCATCATTCGTAGCAGCTCGCAGGTATTTTGCTTCTATCTCCTAAAATTGATTACTAATAATTTTTCGCATCATAATAATTGCAAAATTTTCCATTTTCCCAACCCTGGTCAGGCAGATCAGTCACCCACCATAACAATTGAAGTTAAAATATGGTATATATGGATATATGGATATATTAGTGATGGATCTGAGAGTTTTATTATGACTGGAGATTTTAACATTTAAGAATATTTATTTAGCAGGCATTGATTGACATAAACAAACATGATGATAGGAGTGTCCGCAAATCATATTTCTAAACATATTGACTGTCTGAGCATCCGAGGAAAATGTAATCAGAACAAATGAAACATTATTAAATTGTCAATAACTGGAAATAAGTGGAAAAACTAAATTGAAAGTTTTGACTCTATGAAGCAGTGTCCATTACTGACTCATACAGTACTATCATTATAATATATATTTATTATAATCAATCAATGTTTCGAGCATTAAAACAACCTTTAATATGATCTCACTTGATTTAATTTATTTTCAAAAAAATTTAAAATATCCGATATCTCCTCAATTGCACCATGACCAGTAATATAGTGATTGTCATTTCCTGATGACACGGAACCCCCCCAAATTTTTCTACAAATCTTTATCATATTGCTTGAAATTTGAAACACAACTTGTTCAACTCACCGTGGTTGTTACCATGAAGCTGGAAGTTTCGAATTCGCCTTTATATTTTTTATATAAGCGTTTTAAAAAGGTATCTTTTACAAAATCACACCATCCGCATCATTGCTATTATTCACATTAGTCGTAATATTTTCATATCAATAGAAAACTTGCGTTGCAGCGATTTCAAATATGTAACAATATCTGAATTTCGTTGAGAAACAGCTGAGATATAGGCGTTAAAAGATTGCAAGAATTATTGTTCTCTGAAGGCCATTTATAAACTTAAACAAATTACGTATGAGAAACACTTCGACTTGAGATTTAGGGGTTCAAATATTGCAAGATTGAATAAGCTATCGTTCACTGAAGGCCACTTATTCTATTTAATAAATACACAAAATTCTAGAACGTGTTATTTATTTTAAGAGTTGGTAGGCAACAGAGGTATGCCTATACAATATCTATATTGCCTAGCTAATCATACATAAAGAAATTGTTACAGAACATTGTTTATTTATTAAATATAATAAGTGGTATTCAGCGAACGATAGCTTATTCAATCTTGCAATATTTGAACTCCTAAATCTCAAGTCGAAGTGTTTCTCATACGTAATTTGTTTAAGTTTATAAATGGCCTTCAGAGAACAATAATTCTTGCAATCTTTTAACGCCTATATCTCAGCTGTTTCTCAACGAAATTCAGATATTGTTACATATTTGGAATCCTTGCAACGCAAGCTTTATATTGATATGAAAAATTACGTCAAATGTCTCTGATTCCAATTCTCAACGTAAGCCGTTATTTCGCTCCGATGAAGTTTGTTCCCTTGTCCAACTTGTCGGCGAAATTGCAAATTCGGCTTCATGGTAACAACCACAATGAGTTGAACGAGTTGTGTTTCAAATTTCAAGCTATTTGATAAAGATTTGTATAAAGATTTGGGGGGGGGGGGGGGGGGGGGGCGTGTCATCAGAAAATGACACTATATTATGGGTCATTGTGTATTTCTGAATCATTATAAATATAACTATTGCAGTGCTTGTGTAGTTCAAACAATAGGACAAACAAAAACGTAATAACGCTTGTGAGTATACCTTTACACCATTTTTTACATTCATATATTTTGACATATTATTTTCAATTCCAATTTCTCCTTGGTTTTTTTTTTATAAAATAGCAAATTGGTACATCTATACATATCTTCTATACATTATATATTTTAGCAAAATCACAACAATTAAACTTGCAGATAGGGGAACTGGACGCAATAAAAATTCATCCCTCTCCAGGGGAAATTGGACGCAAATAGCAGCTGATTACTCTCAAAAATAATACTTTAACCTGTTCCTTTGTGTTTAGTTTATATTTTTTTGGTTAAAATAACGTGCCACTGTAACCTGCTCCTTTCCCTAAATTGAGAATTTAACATTGAGGCGGGATATTAATTCGCCACGAGGGGATTTGCGTCCAGTCCCCCCCCCCGTCTCCAAACTTAACAGATAGGTAAACAGAAACATAGCCGTAGTGATTATAAGGTTCTTCATGACATTCTTAACTGCTGTAGTTGATTGGCTAAAAAAGGGGCCTTTCATAACATCGCGATCAGCTTTGCTTTTAACCCCCAACAATAGGAAAAATACATTCTTTGCTGAAATAATCTCTGTTTAAATCACACGTCCATCTTCCTAATACCTGCATTGTATTCAACTCGATGGCCATTGTAGCTCGAAACTGAGTATGAAATAAGATGGGATCTACTGGAATTCACCTGAATAGATTTAACCATGATTTTTCACTTGACATATTCGGCATAATGCACTATCATGAGATACCGGCAGACTCAGGGAAAAAGGTGCCGTAAATAATAATTTGCTCAACCATACCAATTCGATAACATAAAGGACCCCCTTGGAAATAAGCTGCAAAGATCTAGGGGTAAGTTGTTATGTTGTTGTCATGTTATGTTGGACAATACCTATATACATTGTTCGGTGTATTTATTTGTTATTGTTTTTACAAAATGTATAAATAAATCTATCTATCTATAAGTTCAGTGACCTTCAGGAGCTGGCGAAGGAAACTGACTGACAGGCAAAAATAACTGAGTTCTAAAATAACTGAGTTCTAAAATAACTAATGTATTCTAAAATAAATAAGAGTTCTAAAATAACTAATGTATTCTAAAATAAATAAGAGTTCTAAAATAAGTAAGTGTTCCAAAATAACTGAGTTCTAAAATAACTGAGTTCTAAAATAACTAATGTATTCTAAAATAAATAAGAGTTCTAAAATAACTAAGTGTTCTAAAATAACTGAGTGTTCTAGAATAACTAAGTGTTCTAAAATAACTGAGTTCTAAAATAACTGAGTTCTAAAATAACTGAGTTCTAAAATAACTGAGTGTTCTAGAATAACTAAGTGTTCTAAAATAACTAAGTATTCTAAAATTACTAAGAGTTCTAAAATAACTAAGTGTTCACTAGGAACACTGTTCAACTAGGGGTCAGCTGTTCATTGATGAATATCTCAATGATGAATAAAGCCGTCCTCCTGGCTGGATAGCGGTTCCAATCAATATCTGCTATCTTGTCCGCCTCTAATAATAAATATTTACTTCAACATAAAACTAGCACTTTGAAAGATCACAAATAGATAAAATAGTAATATAAAATTTACAAGAAAAAAACAATCTTATATTACGTAATTTATATATTACGTTTTTAGTGTTTTAAATAGCATACAAGATTCGTTAGTTGTAAAAACATACTGTATATCCCTCTACCTAAGGGTAATATTTCAAATAAAATTCGTAAGTAATTATATTTTGCTTTCCTTAAACTGGCATTCTAATAATAGCTCTGGAATATTTTGTAAATAATGCAGGATTATTACTTAAAAAATCTAAAAAAAAATAAAAAAGATAATTACTAAAGTAAACTTTAAAGTAACTGATGGCCTCCTTTTTTAGAAATCCTAGTACGGCAGTTAAGATAGGCATAGGAGGCGGACCGGTATGTGACAATATCCGAATAAAATAACAGTGGAACACGAGCGGGGCCTTCGTGCAGCAAAAGCTGCAAGCCGTCTTAGCGAACAATTATAATTATACTATGGCTAGTTATATATTGGCTTCCGACACACACACTAACACACCCCCACTTACACACACAGACTTTTAGAAAACGGCCATAGTATAATTATAACAGTTCGCTGATGGCTCGCAGATTTGACTCGCCCCACAGATACAGATACACTTCACAGGCTAACAACAAAATAATAATACTAAATAGTTATATTTCCACTGAATTCATAACAACGTTTACATTGTCTTCCTCCCTTCCATCACTGCTTCTCTTTTTTGGCCAATATAACCTCGGAGAATCTCCCTTCCTTGACATTGGTTCGAGTTCTAGGATAGTTTCGCCTCCAACTTGGGTTTTCAATGTTGTTAATCCCATCGTTTTCTTCATGTTCCCATAGACATCATTTCGTCGGCAGCACGGCAGCACTGCAAACATGTAGCGGTACTCACGTCGAAAATTCTCATTGAAATATCCATAACAGATGGGATTCACCCAGCTGTTGCTCAGTGACATCATTTCGAATGCAAAATAAACGCTCTTGACTGTCTGCCCGTGGCTGAATACGTCATGGATCTGCAAACACAGAACTGGCGTCCAGCAGACAAAAAACATAACCACAACAGAGAGTAACATCTTTATAACTCGAACTTTCGCCTTGTCATGCCCTGTGATTTGTGGAGCTGCAAACAGTGTGCGGACCACTCTACCATATAAGAAACATATGATCACCATGGGGATGACAACGAGAAAAACAATATCGACTATAGTGTAATAATGATAAAATGGCCCCCAACTGGCCTTTACAATGCATATTACCAGGTTATCAGAATCTGTTTCATTCGACATGTCAATGACAGTGTCATTAATGTGTTGGTCAACAAACTCTACCATTGTAAGAAGTGGTGTAGCAAAACATATTCCAAACAGCCATACAATTGTGATGATGATAGCGGAGTGAAGGAAAGTAAGCTTACGAAACGACAATGCATTGCAAATGGCGTGATAGCGGTCATGAGCAATAGCTACCAGGTGGAATATACTTGCTAGCATTGATGACTTCATAGTGAACGGTTGAATCTGACAGAATAATACAGCTGTCGATTGGCTTGAAAACGCATTTTTCTGGCGGTAAGATCTATAATAGAGATCTACGATGTATAATGGCAACGTGAAGCCCACTAATAGATCAGCTAAACTCAACGAAACGATGTACATGTTCGTCACTGTTCGAAGTTTACGATTCTTAACAACAGCTAAGACGACAAACACATTACCTACAAGAATAAGGATGTCGCACACTATATAAAATACAACCATTGCTATGGGAATACCGGTCCCAACAGTGTCGTCTATAACTGGGTTGGTTGTTAATGTATCATTAAAATCCATTATCAATGTTTACCAATCTGTAAAATAAAATAAAATTATATGTTATTTGGATTTCCTGATGATAAGTAAAAACTTATATGTGTATATATATATTATTATTTGTATATATTATTATTTGTCTATATTATTATTTGTATATATTATTATTTGTATATATTATTATTTGTATATATTATTATTTGTATATATTATTATTTGTATATATTATTATTTGTATATATTATTATTTGTATATATTATTATTTGTATATATTATTATTTGTATATATTATTATTTGTATATATTATTATATGTATATATTATTAATTGTATATATTATTATTTGTATATATTATTATTTGTATATATTATTATTTGTATATATTATTATTTGTATATATTATTATTTGTATATATTATTATTTGTATATATTATATATATTTGTTTAAACGATTTTACATCAATTTCAAAATTTACAGTATTAAATTTACTGAACGGGACGATGGATGAAAGAAGATATTTCTTTCATCCATCGCCCCGTTCAGTAAACTTAATATTTAATATATATTATACAAATATAAATAAAATACAAGGTGTCCCATAAAATTTGTTACTATTTTGAATTTAAGTCCCACGTGTGTTGGATAAATTCTAATTTTATAGCAAAGTTTCTAAAGATTTTGGTCTGTGTTTGGAATCACGTCATTGTCATGGAAACAAGATATGGCCTAATTTAATTTCCTAGTTATTTCTAAGTGAATCTTCGATTTAACAACAAGATTTAACCATCTCTGTTGACTTTATTTTTCGTCTTTGGGATGTAATCTAGATATCATGAGAACCGCCTTCATCTGCAGATTCCGAATCAGAAAATCGTTTTCAATATCACCACCGACCTTCTAAAAATGGTTGTTGTAGTAATGGAGATGGTGTATATGTGAATAAGAGAAAGTTAATGTTACTATAGAAATAAGGCTAGCTACCATGTTAGTTTCCCCAGCATTTTGTTTTGGAACAATGTTCTCTGGTGAAGATAAAGATTGTATAATTAAAACTTACTTTGAAACTAAGTCGCACAAACTTACAGCTACCGGTAGTGCATTTGGACACAAATTTCCAAATCAGCGTTGTAAGCGGATTCAATTCCATGCAGTACCCACCGAAAATGGGACTAGTGGCATTTTACCAATATAGTTGGTGATGTGAGATTACCAATAACAATCTCACCTCATAACCAACTGGGGGGGGGGGGGGGGATACACGCTGTAAGCCACAGAGAGAGGTGAGAGGTCAAACCACGTCAGAGGGAGAAACCAGCTAGTGAGGCTAGCACCAAGGGGAAACACCAACAGGGAGTGGCGAAGTGACAATTAGTATATAAGCCAATAGCGGACAGGAAAGCACATTGGGGAGGACAAGAGCGCATCAATTGGATCTTAGAGGCCGCCCAGTAGTGTAGGGCTAAAACCAATATGTGTCAATGATATAACTATTGTAATTACCGATTATCAGTTAGTTGATTCCCTTACGGTTGTGAGACCGGAATAGTTTTCGACCGTCGTTACTACTTCATTGTTACTGTTACTGTGCATTGCATATTATTATATTCAGACTGTGCTATTATCAACTGCTGTGATTATTAACACTGACAATTTAACTCTCTGTTTTTCAACGGCCTTCGGCCAGCTTACACCTACACCTGTCGGTATCCACTACTGTCAACTCCAAGTGGATACCGTCACAAGCATCGTCTTAAAAATTCTAAAATTTTAAAATTCATGAAAAAACTTTCCTCTGAATTCGGTTTTGCCAGAGAAAATGGGTCAGGAAGAGCGATATCATTGAGGCCCACTTTATCCAGAATCCCAAGACATCACTGAGGCGGGCATCACTATCATTTAAGCTGCAGTCGTAGTATTATTCAAAGAGTTGTTAAGGAACTCAAATTTAAACCGTGGAAAATTCAACTCCTAAATGCAATTCAACAAAACGACTACATCAGATCTGTCAATAATGTGGCCCAGATATTGAACTTTCTAGAAACTAAGTAATTAGTGATGAGTCTACCTTTCATGTCAATGGGCAACTAAATAGATGGAATTCTAGTCTTTGGGGGAAGGAAACCCCAAACTCAATCACTGATAAATATCGCAACTCACCCTGTATAATTAATTACTAGAGACGGGCCTATCGGCCTGTGAAGCAAGTCGTAGAAGACAGTACGAGTCAAGTAAAAGCTTTTTGTTCTGTCTGATAATAAATTAGTGTGAGGGTAGTCAAGGTGGTGTATGATAAATTTTCTAGAAAACTTCAAACTACTAGTGACGGGCCTAGCAGCCCGATAAGGAACTGACTTTTTATATCAAATAAAAGAGACAGCGAGAAATAGTAGGCCTATAGAAATAATTATGTAATTACATGCTAATTACTAATTATGTGCTGATCGAAGGGCGCAACTACATATATCGAAGGGTCAAAGACAAGTCGAAGACAAAGACATTGTTCTAGTGCCAAGCTTGGGGGAACCAATGAGACACCTCCAGTGTTTGTAACTCAAGTGCTGCTCGAAGGGCGCAACTACTCGAAGAGGGTCAAAGCCAAACTCACATGCTGCTCGAAGAGACAAAGTCAAACAGTGTGTCTATTATTTGACGTAACTCACGTGCTGCTCGAAGGGCGCACCATCATATATCGAAGGGTCAAAGCCAAACTCACGTGCTGCTCGAAGTGACAAAGTCAAACAGTGTGTCTATTATTTGATATAACTCACGTGCTGCTCGAAGGGCGCAACTACTGGCTACGAAAAATTTTTTTTGAAATTTTTGGTCAGTAAAAAAAAACATGGAAATTTAAAAAGATTTGATAAAAAGATTGTCAGAGAGTGATCCCACTCTGTAAATTGGCAATTGCTAAAATCCATTCAGCTTAATGGCACAGTAGAGTAAACTAAAGTAAATTCCCTCTACAATGTTCTGAAGGGGAGTCTGACAGAGTAATCCATCAATAAAACATTTTGCAATCAACAGTGAGTAACCTGATATAGATTAATAAGCGGTGATTTTTACATTTCAAACTATAATGTTAGCCTATGGAGAATCAAGAAGCTGAGTAAACATACAGCCTTTTAAACATACAGTCTCTAGGCCTATAGTATTAATGTTGGCCAAAAGATTTATAAATAAAACAATTAGACGCAATGTATTTTAGTTGAGACAAACCAAATGGTGTGAAAAGTTCTGTCCATTCGATTCAACTAATGCTGACCTACGCAGTAGGTAGGGACAAAGGAATTTAGTTGCCAAACCAGATGGTGTAATTGTTGTATGCCTTACACTCTGTCTATGACAGACGAGGTTTGTTTGTCCTGTACAAACAATGCGAGCTAATCTAACTCGATTTGAGTTTTAATTAGCTGGCCTTTCCTCTATTGAATAGCATTACTAGGCCATCTCTATACATTTTGAATAACATTACTAGGCCATCTCTATACATTTTTCATGAGTGCCAGCTGGTGTTTTATCATTGCACCTTTGGCAATTTTCGTGTTTTGGGGCTATTTTTCGAAATAAAACAAGTTGAGATGTTTCAATTTAAACCGCGATTTCACAAGTACCCTTAGAAATCTATTTTCATGGTTTATGCAAAATTTATCGAAATCGTTAGAGCCGTTTTTGCTCTAGGTCAGTAGCCAGTAGTCAGTAGTCAGTAGCTTTTTTTCTTACAGTAATCAAGTCTAACGACTTGCTAACTAGAGACGGCGTCAAGACACCATTAAGCAAGTCGGAAGTCGTCAATCAAATGTAAGTTCCCTCAACAATGTTTACCTATGGTCAGAAGGGAAGTGTTATGGTCAGAGAAAGGTCCCACTCTGTAAGTTGGCAATTGCTCAAATCCATTCAGCTGAATGGCACAACAGAGTAAACTAAGAGTTAATTTGAAGTGTTATGGGGCATCCTCCAGGGAGACACACTTGCACCATTCTTGTTCATAATTGTTGTTGACTATGTTCTACGCATGTCCTTAGATCATCATAATGATGATGGGGTGATGATAACTCCATCTACTGGCTCCAGAAGTCGAGGAAATCCTGCCAAGTACCTAACTGATCTAGACTTTGCTGATGACTTAGGAGTACTCTCAGAATCACTAGAGGGAGCCCAACGGCTCCTCAGCTCATTAGAACATGATGCTTCTAGTGTTGGTCTTTTTATTAACTCCAGAAAGACCAAAATTTTGACAGTTAACTTTGAAAGTCCTCAGCAAGTCTCTGCTCGGATGAGCATAAGCTCAAAAGATGGTATGCTTGAGCATGTGGATGACTTCTGTTACCTGGGATCATGGATCCGGAAGTCAGGTGAGGACCTTCGAATACGTAAGGGAAAGGCACGGGCAGCCTTGGATAGGCTTTCCAGGATTTGGAAGTCTCCGAGAATTAATCAGAAACTTAAGGTCCGATTATTTAGAGCAGCAGTAGTTCCAGTACTCCTCTATGGGAGTCCATGCTGGGCTCTAACTGCTGAGGACACCAAATCTCTGGATGGCACATTCACAAGAATGCTACGCTGGGTTCATTGTGTCAAGTACAATGCACACATCTCCAACCAGACACTATATAACATTGGAGGTGTCTCATTGGTTCCCCCAAGCTTGACACTAGAACAAAATCGTCTCCGCTTTGCAGGACATTGCTTTCGCCGTGAGGACCAGCCAGTGCATAATCTTGTACTTCGGCATCCTCATGGAATGAATAAGCATGGTAGACAGCTCATGACTTTCTTGAGACGCATCTTAAAGGATACTGGCCTTGAAGATGCGGATGATCTAGCAAATGTCATGGATGATAGGGAGTTGTGGCGGTGCAATTTTGTCGATAAGCCGGCACAGCATTCTTAAAAATGCAGCTGCAATGTAGCATGCCGATCCTAGTAGTAGTAGTAGTAGAGTAAACTAAAGTAAATCCCCTCAACAATGTTTGTCTGTGGTCTGAAGGGAATCTGACTTGCACTGAATGTGAATCACCTATAAAACATTTTGAATGCCACAGTTTGTAACCTGATACAGATAATAATTAGCAGTTATTTAACAGTCATTCAGCTTGCACTAAATGTCAATCACCTATAAAACATTTAGAATGCCACAGTGTGTAACCTGATACAGATAATGAGCAGTGATTTTTATATTTCAAACTATAATGTTAGCGTTAGCCTTACAGAGTATCAGTATGAGGTTGTGTAAACATTCCGCTAGAGCCTTATAAGCATACAGCCTCCACAGTCCACAGTATTAATGTTGACCGAAAGATTTAAAATTATTATTATAAATACAGTGCAATGCAATAGCCAACACACTCTGTAACTCCTAACAGTCATTCAGCTTACACGTCAATTAACATAGAAGAGAGAGTAACCTTGTAGATCCCCATAGGAAGCATTGGGAAGAGCTGTTCAGTGTTCAGCTGACCCTGTAATTGCCAGATTGACCCTGTAATGCTAACCCAGTGAATGATTATAAAGTTGACACTGTATGTACTTCCTTGTAAGTTGTTTCTTCCTATAGAATAGCAAACCAACCAGTTAATGTTTGCTTTAACAGAGAGTGGTAGGGCCTAAACAAACAGTATGGGTGTACTAAGTATAATAATCTTGGCAATCTCATCGATTTATTACTAAGCCTTATGTAGAAATGCATTACATAAGCCATTTTTCATCAGGACACCAGCTGTCATTGGTGTTATTTTACCATTTGCGCCTATGGCATTATTTTGTTTACGTTTATTTTTCGAGCCCAGAGGCTATGGACGGAGTAGCCAATCATGCCAGGGACCTTAGAATCGCGGTATCTAGTTTTGGCTGTAGATCAGTCAGTCAGCCAGCCAGCCAGCCAGTCAATCAATCAATCAATCAATCAATCAATCAATCAATCAGCCAACAATTCCTATTACACTAATCAAGTCTAACGACTTGCTAACTAGTGACGGGCCTAGCGGCCCGATAAGGAACCGACTTTTTATTTTAAATAAAAGTTAATAGGTAAATATTAGTATAGAACTAATAATTATGTAAAAATACAATCATATTTCATACAATAATTATTAATATATTCGATCTATTATTAGTTGCTCAATTCTAGAACAAAATCGACCTGCAACTAGTGAAGACCACGTTTTGGAATTTCGAAACCATGCTGGTGCGATGCGCGATATTTTGTTTAGTTAATAAATTGAAAACTCCATCAATTCATGTGCAACCAGTAATAAGAAATCGCTATAAATGTAATTAAATAAAAATTATTCTAGACAAATTTTCCTCAAATAGAATGAAGTCTTGGCATTGGTGACGCGAAACTAGGCTAGTGAGATTCAGGATATTGCGTTTAATATAAAAATCGAAAAGGCTATCGAATTCCGTAAAGGCGTTAATAAAATACTGCAACTTTTTTGAAATTTGTAAAATTCTAGAACTAGAAAAAATTAATTTTTGAACAGCGCTGTTTGGGGTTTCGAAACATGGATAGGCTGAAAGAGGACATCGAATTAAGTTGAAAAATAAAAACCCCATCGAATTTGGACAAAGTGTTCCGGAGTTATAGCGGATCGAAAAAAATTGACCCCCCCCCAGTCGCCAAAAATTTACAGTAATTTAAAATTTTGAAAAAACATTTTTTGCGTTATTTTTGATAGCGAATCGATTGGCAGTACTGGCTACGAAAAATTTTTTTTGAAAGTTTTGGTCAGAAAAAAAAACATGGAAAAAGTATCTTTTTAAAAAGATTTGATGTCTTTGCCTATGGTCAGAGAAAGATCCAACTCTGTAACTTGGCAATCGCTCAAATCCATTCAGCTGAATGGTACACTAGAGTAAACTAAAGTAAATTCCCTATACAATGTTCTGAAGGGGAGACTGACAGAGAGTAATCCAACAATAAAACATTTTGGCATTAATGTTGGCATTAATGTAGCCAACACACTGTGTATTTAAGTCATTCAGCTTACATTAGCAGAGTGAGAAACTTGGATACTCCCCTAGAATGCATTGGGAAGAGTTATTCAGCTGAGGCCTTACTAGATTTCAAACTAAACAAACCAACCAACCATACTAAACAAACAGTATGGGTGTACTAAGTACAATATTCTTGGCAACCTCATCGATTTATACAAAGCCTTGTGTAGAAATCCATTACATAAGCCATTTTTCATCACGACACCAGCTGTTATTGGTGATATTTTACCGCCACGAGCAATTCTTACAGTAATGAACCTCTCGGTTCCTAATAAATATTCTATATTTTCTATAAAAAAAATTCGAAAAAATCATTGCTAGACAAAATAACTATTTATTAGATGGAAAATTTAAAGATAATTAGTAATCCCAACCACTACTCCGCGAGATATAGTCCCCATTGCCATTTTGTTGATCCATATTGTCTGTAGCCCGACTCCCCCCGATTTATTGTCATTTCGCCAACCTCATTAGGATGGTGAAGACGTTTCTTATTTAATATAACCGAGGATACACTGTAAATTATATATTACATTTACACGAGTACATTATAGAAAACAATATCATATATATTCAACAACAGAGGTCACAATATTTACAAAATGATAATAAAATAAAACACATCAGAGTGGAGGGAAATTTAAAATAGAAAACGTAAATCAGTAGCAGTCTATTTAGCTAATTTACGTGTATGCAGTTTATAGTTATTTATTGATGGAGAATTATATTCTCATTTATTGAAGTTTACCAGCTTAGTTAACAAAGTGCCACTGCAGATCACGGTTTTTATTGGAATATAAGCCCGGGGGTTGGGGGTGGGGGGGGGGGGGGGGGGGCTTTTTGAAATCAAAAGGGAAAATTGACGCAAATAACTGTTGATTATGAGCAACAATTCAACAATAACATGGGCTATTTATTAACTCTCGTTTATTGTTTTGGTTAGATTTATATATCGCGCTTTCCCTCAGTGATAATTAGCATTCATTTGTTCATTTTTGCCGAGGTTGAATTTGTTGACTGTACGTTTGAATTGTATTTATTAATAAAATAAATAAATAAAAATATAAATTGATGAAATAAAATTTAATAAAATGCTTGTATAAAAGGAGGCAGAAGTTGAAGGTAAATTAATCGGAAGAGCTTGTGGTCCACTTGATGAGGTTGTATGTGTGTTTGAATTAAAATGCATAATACCGGATATAGCTGCATTAATGCATTCAGAATAAAATATTATATTAAAACTTTATTTTGAAAATAGAGAATAAATTAATGGATATCTTTTATTCTCCACTTGCTGTCATTTCCTGTCATTTCCTTATAAATTAAGTTAAATTGTTATTATAAAATATATTGGCAGGCATATATATGAAACGCTAATCAGCATATTATTATTTCATAATATTGAATAGTTTATTTATAAATTTTTAATAAGCTAGAAGTTTCTTCATATGCTGAGTAGGATTACCTTGACAGGCTTAATTTGGCAGGTTCAAATCAGAATGGGGGACGTTCATGTCTGGGTGAAGAAATCGCACTGGAATTCATACCAAAAAAATAAAAAATAATCCATACTCTTATTATTTGCATGACCTACTATATATTAATAAGTATCTATAGAAGGCCATGTTATTTAGCAACGATTTTAAGCATAATGATCATATTCAAAACAATAGTAAACAATAGTACTAACCGAGTTAATTAACCGTTTAGTAACGTGTTACTAAACAATATTAACTAACCGAGTTAATTAACCGTTTAGTAACGTGTTACTAAACAATAGTAAACAATTAGTAACTAACCGAGTTAATTAACCGTTTAGTAACGTGTTACTAAACAATAGTAAACAATAGTAACTAACCGAGTTAATTAACCGTTTAGTAACGTGTTACTAAACAATAGTAAAAAATAGTAACTAACCGAGTTAATTAACCGTTTAGTAACGTGTTACTAAACTATAGTAACACACTGAGTCCGTGTGGAGAAAAAGTAATGGCCGTATTTTTTATATCTTTTACATTAGATGACATTACAGTATCTAAATTGAACAGGTCTTCAGGTAATAACATATAATTAATTACCTCTATGATATTTTCACCCCAACAAGCCGTTGTTGTTTTAAACAGGCTGAAGATAACTTTTAGTTAGAAATGCGCTGCTCTTTTAACAAAATATTTTGATGCTATTTTTATTAATATTTGTGATAATAATTTAATTAACATTAATAACTATTTTCATATATAACTACAATAATATAATAATAATAATAACCATCACAAAGATCAAATAAAGTAACAGTCCCCTTTTTCAGGTTTATTAGAATGAATATTTTCATCTATTTATCCATCATCCTTATTCCCATTGGATTGGTGATACTCATACTCATATAGATGATAATTTACCCTAAATGTTTAAAATTTCTTACCTCTGCTAAAAAGAATTAAGAGAACTGACAGTATAAAATAATTATTCAGATATCTGAAGACTTTCAGTCATATTTGAAGCCGATTTATGAGGTGTTACAAAACCTGATTATTGCACGTTCACTTACTGAACAATTTTAAATTAAAGGTTTTATCTTAATAAAATCGCTATAACAGAAATGCACCTGGAATTTGAAGGACGCGAAACTGGTAATAAGAGTGCATAAATGACATCACAGTTTGGGGTAGAATAAGATATCACTAATGCATTTCTATGTAGGTCACCATGAGCATTATCAGATTAGCACACCCCGGACATTTATCTACGTTGTTATATAAATTGGGTGGCACCAATATCTTACTCGTAGAATATGTCACAATGCAGAAATATTTCGCTGTGAGTCAGATACAAATGTCATCTAATTGTTTTTAATCCGTGATTACTGCAAATACTACAGTGTGGATATGATGACGTCCCCCCCCCGCCGCACAAGGTCCACAACCGTCGCTGATCAATTTTACTAATAAAATTTTTACAGAATTGGGATTATTTTACTGAAAATATAATTACAATGTTAACAGATAATTATAATTAATGTATTATTATGGACATTGTTGCATAATATAATATATATTTATACTATATAATAATAAACCATGTCCTGGAATCAGATAGGGGGGGGGGGGGGGGGGGGGGGGGGGAACTGGACGCAATAAAAGTTCATCCCTCTCCAGGGGAAATTCGACGCAAATAACAACTGATTATTCTCAAAAATAAAACTGTAACCTGTTCTATTGTGATTAGTTTATTGTTATGGTCAAAATAACGTGCCACTATAACCTGCTCCTTTCCCTAAATTGAGAATTTTACATTGAGACGGGATATTAATTCGCCAAGGCGGGATTTGCGTCCAGTAATTCAGTGTCTTGGACACCCCCCACATTTTTCTACAAATCATATTAGATTGCATGAATTTTGAAACATGGTTTCACCTCCCTCTACCTTGCTGGGTGAGACAAAATCAAGAAGAAAGATCCGAAAATAAAAATTATAGAACAGCCACTAATAAAAATGCGTTTGATTCGCTCTGACACTTTGGGATGCAATCTCCTCAGGGGAAAATTGAAGAAAATATCAGCTGTTCTCAATGAAAAATACTAGCACGCCACTGTGGCATGCTCATTTTCATTATTTGATAATTTATATTGTTAGTTCAATAAGTTATATTAATTTGCTGTAATTTGTGTAAGTCCACAAAGGAATGAATTACTTATTTTAAAACGTACCAACGTGGAAATATAGAAAATATAAACTCCTTATTAAAAGTAAAAAAGCTGACATATTTTGTACTTATTTAAATACCAATAGCCAAACATGTTCAACAATTGAATGCAGTAATCAGGAAGCAATCGGTCTTTTTCCCTTTAATTTATAAACTTCCTAAGATTGGATCTCCACAGGAAACCGCGGTCTTCTATTACTCTTCGCCACGGGTGAGGGCGGATCGTAATGATAGATACATTGTTCATTCGTGAGATACAGAAGGTATGCAGGCACAGCTGTATGGAGTTGTCATTCACAAAGTTAAATTGTGGCTGGTGAATTAATTACAATTTACCTCAGAACTTTAGATACCACTGTGAAGCCATTTTATGGTAGTTAAAACCGAAACGTTAGATCCCTTGGATCTTTACATCCCGCCTAAAATTAGTATGGTAGTGGTAATAACGTTACCGGTAGGTAATTCACACATTAAGTCTGTGGGATTAAATACAATATGATGTTGTACCGTATACTGGTAGTACTAAATAAATATAGAACACAACAATTATTCGGGGTATCACACGTAAAAATTACAGGGTTAAGTAAAGTAAAGTAAATTTTCTTCGGCCGCTAGGCCAGGGATTACGCACAAAGTCTGACGACTTATTTCCAGTGCGATCCCCCCAGAACTTTACTCCCCAGAGGAAACTCCAGTACTCATTTAGCTACCACTTAAGGATGCAAGGCAGAGATGCGCCCTGGCTGGTCCCTTTAAAGCATTCGTGCCGAAACGAAAACTGCCCTGGCCCATGTGAGGATCGAACCCACGACCTACGGGAGATGTGAATTCAATGCAACCACTACACCAAGGTGGAACCTGGGTTTAAAAACTATATTTTCCAATTGAATTATTATTACACATCCATAATTTCATGTCCCGCCCGTCTCAATCGCTACACCGACAGCAGACAACCGACAAAAGTTAGATACGTTAAATGAAAGATGAAGGTTACAGTGGCAGACTATTCATTCTACCTAAGAGCTCGCGGTGGTCGGTTGTAGGTGTCTCCTTTAAGTTGTCGTGTTCGGAGTAGCACGAAACAGACTGCACTGCAGAAAAATTTACCAAAACATCCACAATATACAGACGGATAGAATCGTATGTGTTCATGAAGTGTTTGGATGTATGTGTGTATGGCGTTCAATGCAAAGTACATGTAGCTTCAGTATTGTTACGTAGTTCTAGGCATCGTAATGTAAATAACAATCAATAAACGGATATATAATGAGAATGTTTTTTGAGAGTGTAGCTGCAGGATGATGCAGCTGCAAGAAGAGCGAACATAGAAAAAAAAATTAATGTCGATCGAATTAGACGAAGCGATTGTTATTAATCAATAAACGGCAATTCAATACAGACGCGACTAATTCTAGATACCATAACAACAGAAGAATTTGCTTTAATAAAACACAAATGAATATTGTTGTCTCGATGACAAGGTAATGTAATATTGCCCACCAATTATTTTGCAGCACATTCATATTTATCAATATATTATATTAATCTTTATTATTGTACCTACTACCTATTTATTTGTGTGGAGATAAAAACAATTCGAATTAGAATTGCGTGGGGAAGTTGTGAAATTAAAAAATTTTATAAATATTGTGGCGTTAAATTCAATTTCATAGACAAGCAGCAAGCATAGATATACGATAAGAGTACAACATAGTTTTAGTCGGTTCAATTCGGCATCACCACTATTCTCCTAAACAACATTACCTGAATACTGTAATATGATGAAACGGAATCTATAATATGTTCATTAGATTTAGCTTGTGTAGTTAATCTTAAAATCGAGATAGATTGAATACATATTGATATATTATATTGTCGAAAACGCACATTGGAGGGGTGGGTATACATACGTTTCGGCCTAGGACGTTTCGGTCCAGGACGTTTCGGCCCGGACATTTCGGCCCGGACGATTCGGCCCGGACGTTTCGGCCCATGACTGTAACCGAATGAAAAGGCCAACTTGTTTGATATGATAATAATTATTCATTAAAATTATAATTATTTCACACTAACATACAAACACTTAATAAAATATCTTTCATGAAATTGCTATTTAATTTACCTTTATTTCAAAATAAAATAAACATTAGGGAAGTGGTGCTCTGGTTCCATAGACAATTCGCCATCAATTATGTTATGCGGCCGAAAAAATGCAAGTCAGAACAAATCTATTGGTCTCCAGTACCACATTGCTAATATACAGTACTACCAAAGTGAATCAATTTCACGAACCATTTAGGGCTTAAATCTCGTCTGATCGATATATTTTGGAGATACTTCATTAATTTTAAACATTACTCAATTGATAATTCTTTTAGCTGGACAGTGTATTGCAGCTATGTCTTAATGATCTGTTAAAACAATAACTCCCATCTTCGATGATAGATGATTTTGATTTATACCCATAGATAACGACGTATAATGCTTTTATTAATACATATTTTATTTCACTTCACATCCACTCTGGTCCTTTCAATGCGCATACATTTCATTTAAATTTAATACGCATATATTTTATCTCATTCCATATGACATCCAGCCTGTCTCATAATTATTAGCAATGCTCCTTTAATGGAATATTTTTAAGACCAACATTAAACTACACGTTCGTGGGGACTTCGCGCAGCACGAGGCCTAGTTATTATATACAAATTCAAATGCAGCGACTGTATCACAAAATCAGGTTTTGAGAAATATACCCACACCACCAATCAATCAAAGAAAGGTGGACAGTACGTGTTCACCCGTTTTAATCTCCCCCCCCCCCCCCCCCACCCTTCCCAACCACCAATACATAACCGCGACATCTACCGCCCACGGAAGGGTAGCACGAACTTATTTCCAATCGCACGTTAAATATGCAAAGCCAGGTGGTTTATAGGAATATAATAAACGCAGTACTCGTTTTCATTATAAGCCTCTTTGCGTTCGTCCTGTTTTGTATTTAAATATATTTCTTAAACGCAAGCTAGGACGATCTTTATAATAATAATAACTAGGGATGCGATCAATATGTGAAGCCAGGTGGTTTATATAATAATTTAGTCAACGCAGTACTCGTCTTCATTATATGCCTCGTTGCGCTCGTCGCTTGTCCTGTTTTGTCATAAAATATTTTTCCTAAACGCAGACTGACGATCTTTATACAGTTATAACTATGCGAAGTTTCGAAACTGTGCGAGTAACTGTTGATACATCTATGTGGAGATGTGTGATATGTGGAGATGTGTGATACAACGCCAACGCATCTTATGCCGATGTAGTAATATGGGTATTGAAATAATATTAAATCAATGTACACTCTTAAAGCTGCAGCGAAAAAATGTAGCTAATTTCCTAGGTTACATATAAAATAATAATATTATTTTTAAGAACATTAATTTTACTACTTTGCAAAAATTCAATTAAAAAATAACCAGACATATACATTGTGGAATAAACTATTTCAGAAGCCTACAACAGCCATGCCATGGATTGTATTTATGTTATTATATCTGTCATTTAACTGAGATAGCAATAGTAGTAATAGTCGAACGGTTATGCGGCCCGTCCAGCCTATAATAAACACAATTCAGTGATTGGGCTGGAATAGCAATACTGGTTGCCTCTATTACAATTCCTCTCAGTCTACAGCCACAACTCCCAGCAGCTAGCTCCACACCAGCAGAGACTTGACCAATAATGGGAAGGATTAAATTTGTACTCAATAATTGTGCGGTTTAATTACGTTTAGATCAATTAAAGACACATTTATTAAAGCAAATCACTTAAACTAATTAAAAACTATAATAGAATGGCGTATGGGGATTATATCTGTATAATTTTTAAGTATAATTATTTAAATCTTATACTGTAAAACAATTAATTTCCTTTAAAAGGCAGGTTGAAAATGGCGTTTTCACCGCAATCAACTTAATTAACTAATTAACTGCTATTATCTTAGCTTCTCGAAGGCCACACGGAAATTCTACTTGGAAAATTTCTAAACTTTTGCCAAACAACATGTGTACCAAGTTTGGATAGATTTCATCAAAGATTGGCCGAGTTATTAACGTTTAAAATTGAACACGACAGAACGACAGAACGACAGAACGACAGAACGACAGGTTGATTAATGGTACCACTACGCTAAGGCTCACTCACTTCGTGGCTCGCCCCACAGTAATAATTTTAATTCGATGTATTTTAATGTACTTTATTTATTGACACACATTTTAAAATACGTATGTTTTTTTATGGGGGAAACCCCATCATCATAATACTAAAGTTAATTTGTCAGCATATGTTATCTTTGTTTTAAGTAACAGTATGGTGTAAATTTATATTAATAAATAATAATAATAATAATATTACATTAGTTATTATTTATAAATATGTAGAACTTCGATCTTGACGACTTTCAAACAGGTGTCGGAGCAGTTCCTACTGACAACTCCTCTTGTAACGAACGTAACAACTACAAAGCAAATATATTGAATAACTTTTATTAATACTGTAGCTTATTTAAGGGAGTAAAGTGAATCTTTGGGCCAAAACGTCCGACATGCAAATCTTGTATTTCATTCATTGGGCCGAAACGTCCTAGGCCAAAACGTCTTAGACCGAAACGTCTGTTACCCGGAGGGGTGATGCTGAAATTCTCTGACATAAATGTTTTGTGTAATAATTCGAGATCTTTCCGCTATGCCTTTCATGCTGGGGGCTTCTGTTTCTCTTTAGTCTAGTGTTACTATCAATAGTAATAATTCACCCTTCCCAAATTACATAATGAAGCATAAAAAGCATAAATAATCAGTACGGCAACCCAATGTCCAAATTGGTACCATGTCCCTGCAGATGCTCACTCCCATGCCCACACCCACGCCCATGTCCCCAATCGGTAGTTTCCAATGCCAATATGATGGAGAATTCAGTTTAGGTGTACAGCGACAACAACAAGACAGCAAATAATTAAACCTAACTTTATATACACTTACACCCAGATCATGTAGCCCCGTGGCTGCTGCTACTAAACAACTTAATTGGATTTCTGTCTTATTTGATCTGTCTTTGAGAGAGGGTGCACCACTCTTTGGCTTTACATTGCCCACTTTGCACCCCAGGACACTACAAATCCAATAATCAATGAATAATATACACAAATTCCAATACATCATTGCCCTGGTCAAGTGTCAGAATCCTGAACCTTGTCAACTTGTGCCCCCCTCTTCCCTAACTTCGCGTGTTATTGTCATATATTTCTGTGTGTTCCTGAGTCCCTCCCAATATTTTATATATATACCCTCCTTGCTGAGGTTTTTGCTTTAGATCATTAGATATTCTAAACGTATTATATATTGTTATTTATGCCTATTAACTAGAGCTTCTCCAACTCCAAGGACGTCCTGATAACAGGGTATGGAGAGACATTTCAAAAAAACCAATCATCCGATATCTTTGTTACCGGTAAGTAGGCTATGTACATTATACTGTATGATACAATGCTAAGTATATGTGGTGAATACTGATCAGATCGTCCACTGTCTTGCGGTTAAAGCCGTATTACATTATGTATGAAATAGGAAATGAACTCACATCTCCTCCAATTAGATAATCTTTTTATATCACTTTTTTTATGACCAACACTAAAAGTAATGTTTTCTTTGGAAGTTAATCATTAGGCACAAAGGCTGAAACAAAGACATAAGGACTGACTACTATTATTATATCTGAATTCTTCGAAACGGATTTAACCACTTAGGGTGAAAGAAACCACATATATCCTGTTGTAGGTGGAAAAGTTCGTCCACCTCTTCTAATTTGACAGACATTTGAATTGAATGTGATTTTTGATGGACAGGACAGTGGTAATTACTTCATAAATGTCGATCGCCATTCTTTCATGAAGTGAAGTGTTTACTAATAATTAACTTCACAATGGTTTACTTGGAAGCGTTTCGTTTTCTAAATCGAACTCAGAATCGCACGAACTCAAGAAGATTTCGGTATATCATCATGATGGATCATGCAAAACCATCGGTATGTCTTCATCTCATAAAAACATTGATCAAGTCAAGCTTAAAATTTGCAGGGCACAGTCAAGAGGCTGCCATAAGTTATTAGTTTTTAGCTATACCTACAATAATGATATTTTATATTAGGTACGTCGTACATTTAGCGATGTAAACGAACAGCTGTAACAGCCCACTAGGGAAATTAAAACGCAGGAAATTCCTATTTCTAATAATTTCAGCCAAAATTTCGTGTACATGAACTAGCATCTCGTGAGAATTGTTGTGATGTAGTATTAATTGTTTCTCAGTAAAATTTCAGTACCTATTTCAAATTGGTGTAAAATACCTATTTCCTGTCTGACCCAGTACTACTCCGTTATCTGTCAGCTGTGATCATGGGTTTGATGTTATTTTTATATTATAACAATGTTTGAATTTCATGGAATACAATTTTATGTGTAAACTTTTGGGATTCGGTCGACAAAGTAACATGATGTTTATACGAAAAATAAATGCCAAGATAGTGAAAAGTTAGTAACTTTTGGTTGACTTTATACAGATGAGGCAACCACACCTAGTGGAATTAGTTAGTTTAATGGAATAAAATGAAAATAACCCAATTCAAAAATACAGTGTTTGATATGATATTTTTTTTTGTTTATTATTATCATATGAAATTGTTATGGAATTCATAATCACTTGTCCATTTGGTAATTTAATCTTGAGTTATTTATCTAATTTGATTTGTTATTTGGTTAGGCTTACGGATTCCATAATAATCTGTACATCGGTATTCGAGTGCTCTTGACGCAATTAAAATGAAAGCAATTCGTGCTCGTAATGGTATAGGGTAAAAGCTACGCCTACACCTACCCCAACGACTACACACCTACACCCACTTGTAAGCAGGTTTGTAAAGAAGCAGGTTACAGAGTCGGGTTAGCCAAAACAATAAACGAAAATTATGAATATTATGGACCCCTAACGGTTTATGGTACATGTTGGTGTGTGTTTCGGAAGCCAATATAACTAATAATGTAACATTATAACAGTTTGCTGAGATAGATAGTTTGCAGTTCAGCTGCACAAAGACCCCGCTTGTGTATTTAGCGCGAATTGCTACTTCCTTGTTACTCGCAGCAAAATATGCCACAGCAGATAAAAAAAACGTGGTCAATGTCAAAGAAACAAAATTTCATATCATAAAATTAAATTAATTTCTTACAATTGTGCAGAAAATTATCAACCATGTAAATAATATTGAGTATGCATAACATCTTCTATTTAGTATAATACTGTGAACTACTACAGAAGTTTCACTATTTTCCTTAACAGTTTACACACCGCGACGCAGATGGTCTTTGATCCGTGATTATATTTTAGTATAGTAAGTAAGTAATCTGTATTATTATGATGAAGAGCTTATTAACCTCATAGTTAGAAGAAAATTCTGGGAAATTAATACTACTACTATTACTACTAGGATCGGCATGCTGCATTGCAGCTGCATTTTTAAGAATGCTGTGCCGGCTTGTCAACAAAATTGCACCGCCACAACTCCCTATCACCCATGACATTTGCTAGATCATCCGCATCTTTAAGGCCAGTGTCCTTTAAGATGCGTCTCAAGAAAGTCATGGGCTGTCCACCATGCTTATTCACTCCATGAGGCTGCCAAAGTACAAGATTATGCACTGGCTGGTCCTCACGGCGAAAGCAAATTAATAGGAAATTAATGGGAAATTAATAGTAACAATAGTGCCGTAAAGCCACACGCATGTACAGTACACGCCATAAAGCCACCGAAGCCTGTACTACAACATATGTAGTACTATATGTAGTAGTAGTGTGCAAAATTATGGACGTGAGTAACATTTACATCGTTTTAAACGTTATTTTTGAAAATATGTTCATATATTTAATATTCTAAAACATATGCTGGAAAAAGACCAAGGGTTAAACAATGAAAGATAGTAGTACCCGAACTAACCTAAAAATACTGAAAAAAAAAGAAAAAAATATTAACATAACCTAAAAAAAATGGGTTAACACTCTTTACTGCACCAGTAAGTGGGTGTTACGGGACTCCATCAATGGAAAGGGTACCATGGGAGCGCAGCGTTACCCCGCCATAGACAAACTGACAGGCGCTGAAAGAGTTGCTGGGTTGTGTTGACAGGGAGGAGGCCTCGATGGAGAGCCAGCAGCCGGCCGACCTCCCGGATGGTTGATATGGATTCTTGGTCCCAACCCCCCAGGGCTTCAACAACAAGTGCATTCCTCTCTACAAGTGCAGTCATCTTGCGGTCCCTCGCCACGGTGAGTGTGTGACCTGGGTGCATGGCAGACCCATGGAGGGTGAGGGCCTGGAAGCTCGAGATGGCCGTAGAATCTAAGGTCATTAGTTGTCCTCTGCGCCAGTTGGGCAGGAACACGTCAGCTGGTCTGCTGCGGGAGCCGGCGACTATGCCAGGAATTTCCCTCTGGGGTGCTAGAGCAGCTGATTGAGCTGCAGTGTAGACTGCATCTTGGTGAGAGTCGAGACGACTGATGGTCACTGAAGGCATCAGAGTCTGACTCACACACTGGACAGGAGGAGGTTTGCTGAGAAGACATACGAACACTTAGCCATACTGTAGGCATGCCTGATACTCCCTGTCCAGTATGTGAAAGCCAAGTGACGTCGATAGGATCACTTGTAACCAATTGGACAGTTGAGGAGTTGGACAAGGCAATTGAATGGGTGTCGGGGGCGGTAGATATCAGAACGTCAAGGTTGGAGATGTCAATGGCGTGTGAGAGGGCACGCTGAGTAATTGGAGAAGGGAGCATGGATATTGAGGACCATTCAGGGTTCTTCGATTCAGGGTTCTGCGATCAATCGCTAGTGTGAGATGTGGATCCGTTGGGGGGTGCCCGAGGATTCTGTTGACCAGTCTGAATGACTGATGGGATGATGCTACATATGCGGCTGGAGCATGGTCGGTAGGTTTCCATAGCCCCAATCCACTTATTGAATTTGGAAGCGTAGCTTTGAGCCATGACCAGTCTGATAGTATATATTTCATATTTGTTCATATATTTCGTATTAACATCATCGCAATGTGATAATATCCCATTTATTTAAAAATTGGGTAATATTTGGGTAAAATTAGATTAATAGCAATTTCATCATAGATATCCTAAGTTGCATCAGTGTGACATATATTAAGCACATCATGTCTCGATTGATATTTTTCATAAATGAAAGCCATAAAACCCATTATATTTATAGCAAATATGCACGTTTTTAGGTAGAGGTTCCTTGATTGCTTTATTTCTACACTTCTAAGATAGCTGAGTTGAAATCTCATGTAACTATTGAATAATCAAATGTAAGAGAGTAAATTAACTAGAAACCGATCAGCACCAGTCAGATCGGTTTCTTCTAACAGATGAAAGCTTTCCTAAAGGAAATCTCATCTCAGGAAATCACAAAGTCATCAGGGAATTCTCAATAAGAGGGAAATTAAATTGAAATAATTGACCTTTCCTCACCCCTTTTCCATTTGAGTAATCAACATATTCTATGACAGCAGTTGATGTCATGTTGTCCATCACATATAAATACGATCATGTAAAGAGACTACCCATAAAAAATCACCCATTTTAGCCTAAAATTTTAGCTTCCATTATGATTCATATGACAGCGGACATCATTTAACAGAGCAAAAATAAAGTTGGTTTGAGCTAATATACTAATTGTATATCAAAGTCAAGGTTTAGATAATTATATATGTGCTAGGAACTCTTCATCAAAACATGACATTAATGGTGCTTTTATATGGTAGTGTCGGCAGAAGCAATAATGAAACAGGACAATATCAAGTTTCAGCCACACACTTCCATCGTTTGCTCTGTTCTCAAGTCCAGTATCTTTCCAAACCATGAGGTTGCCATAGCATAAGGAGATGATCATCTGATCCAACATTAGCAGATTGTCTCTCTTTATAAAGGCGGGATTGCAGGGTGTGGCTGGGTTTGGACAATAGAGTGATACCATGATTGTATAGCACCACATTGTTTACATGCATAGCATATCCAACATTGTGTACCTCCCCAGCATTCTTATATATGTACCGGCGGATATATAAATATCGACGGGTGTCAGGCTGGGGGGAAGGAAAAAAGAGGCTGCATAGAACAAATCGTAACCCTTAGACTGCTAATTGATATTGCCGTAAGAAGTAATTTTAAGCTATTCGTGTTATTTGTGGATTTCCGCAAAGCTTACGACTTGGTTCCACGACAAAAACTTTTAGAGTGCCTTGCTAAGGCTGGATGTGGAAAGAAGATGATATTCGCAATTAGGGCTATGTACAGCGGCACTAAGAATGTCCTGAATAACGCGATAATTATCTCTACAGTTGGGGTGCGACAGGGGGCACCATCGAGCATCACGTTATTTTGCCTATATTTGAATTTTTGGTACTTATAATAAGGTCTGCGTATAGTAGTGATGGATTCCTCGGAGTACTACAGGTTATGCTGCTTATGGACGATTCCATAATACTTTCGACCTCTCGTGTAGCATGCGAGGAAAAATTTTCGATTTTAGTAGAATATTGAGTTCGGAATGGTGCTTAATGAAAAGAAAACAAAATTTTTTGTTGTCAATGGTTGTAAGAATGACAGAAACCCATTAAGGGTAGCAGATACTTCAGTTAATAATTGCAGTGAATATGTTTATTTAGGCTCGATTTTCAACGAGGACGGAAAAATGAATACCACCCTAACTCTCCATGCTAAGAAGTGCACCGATGCTATTAATAAATTTATAATTTTCTGTAGGGTTAATAGAGCAATGCCTTTCCATTTGAAATTTAAAGTTTTTGAGGCGTGCCTCTCCGCCTCAATTTTTTATGGATGCGAATCCTGGTTTACTAGGAATTTCAAACCCATTGAGAGTATATACATGAAGGCTATCAAAGCACTTTTAGAGGTCCGTGTAAGCACCCCAAACGATCTTTACATGATTGAGTTGGGCGCCAAACCGGCCGCTGAAATAGTAGTTCGTGCACAGAAAAAGTTTTTGATAAAGTATTTATCTGTTACTGATGATTCGCTACCCATAAAAAAAGTATTTCAGTTGTGCAGTACATACAGTAGCCCTGGTTTTAGCATTTTAAGGGGGAGTTTGGAGCAAAATTTTTATTTACTTTCTATTGATGCAGTAAAAGCTTGTGTACTCAATAAACCAGTAGATAGGACGAAATTTCAAATTTATAAGAATGTAATTAATTGTGATTTGTCAGTTCATTCAGTTTATCGTAGTACTAAAATGTATGTGCCAGATTTTAAACGTTTAGCATTTACAAGGCTGAGGCTTGTATCTCATAATTTGAGAAGTGAAAGGGCGAGATGGAGTAGGACGCCCCCCTCCGAGCGTGTTTGCACTTGTAATAATGTAGCTGTGCAGGATGAGAACCACGTTATTATAGAATGCCCGCTTACTCGGAACTTACGGGTGCGGTACGGTTACGAGGTTGTCAGATCGATAAGTGAGATTATGTTGCAGGGAGATAATATTGCTAAATTGTGCACATTTATTTTTGAAGTGTTAGAGGTATTTAATTAAATATATAAAGTAAGATTATTATTACTGGGAATTCAATTGAACCGTTTTACTGGTACTAGATTATTTTAAAAAAAATAACAAGATAAATTTCATATTGAACAATTAATATATAACTTTCTTTTCAAGTTTTTGCTTTTACTGTGCTCTTTATATTGTTATATCTGTATAACGTTGATAATAATTGTCAATAAATATATATATATATACCATCCAGTGGTCTAATGTAATCAAGCTTTCATCAAGGAATGCGTTATGGCAGTGCTGCTCTACTGCTGCTAATAGATACTCACCCGTAAGGGAAAGTGTTGGTCTGTGTTGGTCTGTGTTGGTCTTTGCTAATCAAAACATTAAGTGAAATTTCGTCAGGAAGGGAAAGAACAGGTTTTAAAGTCGGTGTTATTTAACCAAAACATTAAACTAAATTAGATTTAGTAATTAAATGTTAAGAAGCAGGTTTCAGTGTCAATAGTTTATGACCAAAACAATAAACGAAACTATATTTTGTAATTAACAAAATTCAAAATCTGTAATATGTTTCTCTGGTGATCAACGGTTTAGAGTATAGAGTATTGGTGCTAGATCGTGAATTTTGGTAACTGGAAGTAAACAATAAATAATAAAATAAATATATGTGATAATATATTACATAGCATGCACACATCTCACAATGGTACGATTAGTTGACAAGCGATTGATGATTTGTACTTTAATATAATCACGTGGATGTTTTAAGTTACTATGACGATTTTATGCAACTTTCCAATGTAACTCCCTCACTGAATCAGTCAGTATCTCAAATATAATGAAAAGTTTGCGCTGTCCCTTGGGTTCAATTAATCTTACTTTCCGATTCAGTTCAGTAAATTATATTTTTTTACGCCAAAGGCACACTGCTGCTCCGTCGTTTGTAACATGTGGAGCAAACTGCACTCCAATCCAGTGAGTCACAGAATTATTCCATAATGATATTTAATAAATATGCTGTTTTAGCAGTTCTTCCCTTTTCTTCACATTTGCATTGTAAAGTGATAGGTTTGTGTTTACCCTATATTAGCATTGTGATGTTGAAACAAACCCCAACACTGGGTTTGTGGCTATAAATTTAATAAATTTATTACTTCTTGCAAAATGGCGGAAAATTGTATAAAATTTAAATGACTGTACACTTTTGAGGGTAACCCATCAGTACTTTATTATTTAATAAAATAATAAATTATTAGTTACGGATATTTCGGTCCTAAGCAACAAATTAATGGTTCCTGAAATTTAATTTATCGAAAAATACAAATTATAACAACTCAAAAAAGGCCATTGCAAGAGACCCCCCCCCCCCCCCATACACCCACTATAGCTACGGTTCTCGTCACGAACACATTGTTTGTATGCTTACAACAAACAATACATGTAGCCAATAGTATGCTCTTAATTCAATTGTCGTTATGATTTTCGTTGCATTGACCGCCAGGTTGGACGTCTGGCACTCGAACTATTCTGCTATAACGGCTCAGGTAAAATATGAAAATATCTAAATACATTATTATAAACAGTATATCAGTTAAACAGAAGTAAAGGTACAAGTAAATTTTATGGCAATTTGTGGCGGCGGCGGGTCCGGGTGGTGGGGGGTTAAGTTATTTGAACGCGAGGTCAGATGAAGCGGGGCAGAAGTCATAAACTAGAACGTGGTAGCGATTGCTACAACCTAGTTTACAGTATTTACAGCGGCAGTCGGTAGTGAGGCAGTGCAAAGGAGCAGAGTTTTCACATATTTTAAAGTGGAAGCCGGGGGTGGTGTAACAATATGAAATGAAAATAAACAAAAGAAAGAAAATCCGGTTTCAGATATCTGTCTCGGTTTCTGCGATGGGATTTGAATACCCTAATTGGCACATAATGATTCTTTCCCGGTAATTATAATCTGTAATGTATTATGATATCTTTATGATGATCACATATGACCTTCACCGCTCACATAGGCTATCTATCTGAAAATTATATTAAAGGAAATACGTAAACTAATAAAACCGAAATGAACATCAAATCATAAAATCGCATTGAACATTGGATTCGAACTCAACAGAATAACGATGTTTAGATTAATGAGTTTTATTCCCAAATTATTTAGCACTTTACAACCTGTGAGGACATTACAGCATTGTATTGGCCTGTACATTTAGTATTGTAGTGGGTGTTGTACTGTCCCATGTTTATGTAGTAACCAATGATGGCGAGCTGTAAAGTTATGGCATCAAATGGTTACCACGTAAACAATACGTGTAAATTTGCCTGACAGCCAGATAGGCCTACTTCAATACCTACTGGTAGGCGAGGTATAGCTGTTAATAACCAGTAGGGCCTAGCTATATTATTATAACATGGCTCCAAACGCTACCATAAATATAAGCTAACTTATTTATAACATAATTTATCTCACTTTTACATTTATTTATACAGCAACTAATTTAATTTGTGCAGTTTCTACCACTTATAATATATACAATAATTTCGTAATGTTACAATTTTGTAATAAAACTACTACATACAACACAACTACATGCAACAAGTATGCAAAGTACTTTACAGTGTTCTGATCCTCGTGGCTTTATTTTCACTCACTAACGTTCGTTCGTGTAACAAAGCCACTCGGATCATCACACAGTAAAGTGCTACTTTACACACAAGTATGTAATAAAGTGCTACTTTACACACAAGTATGTAATAAAGTGCTACGTTACACACAAGTATGTAATAAAGTGCAATGGCGGTAAAGATAATAAATACAACTTCTATTGTCCCATTGTTATTAGTATAAGCAGATTTGTTACAGGCCGCTGATACCTTTGGTACCTTAAACCTAGAGCCTATAAATAAATAAAGATGGCCTAGTACTGTAGGGTTCATTGGCAGCATATGATGGTATTGACAGATGGGAGGCCTTGAGGAGGTAAATTGCGGACATACAAGGTATCAGATAGTATTTCCAGGTCTATCTTTTACCTGAGCAGCTAGCTGAATGGTTACAGCGTCAGACCTCCAACCCGGAGGTCACCAGTTCGATCCCACCTGGACGTCATTGCCGTCTTTGCAAAAGAAGGTGCCCAACAAAAAGTTATAAATAAATAGTGCAGAAGTATATAAAGAATTACTTTTTTCCCTTGTTTCTAGTACATACTGTTATTTGAGCTCCCTCAGTATTCATGATATTGAATAGATTAATTTTTAATAAATGTTTTGACCGATTTGTGTAGGTATTATTTTTTTCATCAATAATCCAACTGATCTATAACTGACATCATTGAGGCCATTGTATCGATATAAATATTAAATCCCTGTGTGAAACTTAATATATTAATAAACCATTCGCATAATGGAAATGTTTTATTGAATTTAACTTCCTGCTAAATTCAATAACTACAGTACACAGCATCACTAGCAGAAATTATAATTCTGTCACTGAAATTCCCTTTCCATAAGATACACTTTTTTAAAGTTCTATGATGTATTGTTTTATAATTTTAACTGTAATAATTGAAATGGATTCATGTAAAATTCTTCCGTTTCATTACTAGATTATATTTACCAATACCAAAGTATAGGGAAGCATTGTGTAAGTACTATCATAAAGGTTCTTAAAGACGGTTTATTTGAAAGGCAATTGTTACATGGTAAAACGGCAGATTTATCTGGTGGACTATTATTTAGGTTTGTGAGTTCAGTTCATAAAGCCGCAACTCAGCCTATTTTACAATTAGTTGTTGAGGTTTTCGGAAATTTACCCAAATTTTTCGAAAATATGAGTAAAAAATATCATTTAAAAGAAGAAACTATGAATCTCCGCCATCTGTCATGAATACATCTATAATAATACAATTAATTGTCAACGACGTATGTATTTATCTATGTTGGTTTGTTGTATGTAGTATTATCTCCGCCTAAACGCTCCGGAGGTTTGCTACAGTACTTTGTATGGTGGTTTATATGTGTATCGGCCATGGAATAGGAAAGTTACGCCTTATGTTGAGCTCAATATCCATTGCTCTCTAACACACTTCAGCCAATTATTAGACGTCGGTATGTGCTATTATTAAAATTCAAGAAGACTATATGAGTAATGAACTTGATTGTTTTTCATCACCTAAACCTATAAAAGTCAAATTATCTCTCTATGTCTACCGCGTAACCCGCCTTGGGAATTGCCAGCTAGTTATCAATAAAATCAACGTGAACTTGTCATTGATTGCTTATTAGTTGTAACCCAGAATCAATGTGTGTGTGTAATGAACTTGGAGACGAACAGATCGATTACATTAATTTATAGGCCAAATACAATAAAATTGTGTTCGAAAAGTAAAATATAATTGTAATAAAATACAGTTTGTCAAAATGACTCAAATTTATTTATTTGGCTACTATTTGTAAAAAGGGAAATATTATTTTACGATTATTTTACTACTTGGTTGTAAATAGGAACAATTTAAGAAATGTCCTGACTGGAGACCATGAGAATTATAGTTATTTAATGTCAATCATCTATTGGGCACTGCGTGCGAAATCCTACATTTACATTATATGTGGTCTGACTCAAACTTGGAGGGAAGTTCGCTTGGAATTTTCTAGGAGGGTGAGCCTGAGCGCTTGAAAAATTACTTTTTTTATAATTTACTGCGAACATATTATTCTATTGTTAGTTGGTTGCTAGTTCTACTATATTTATGTGGTCAATATACTAAGGATTTATTGCAAATCGATTTTATTACATGTGGTCAATATACTAAGGATTTATTGCAAATCGATTTTATTACATGTGGTCAATATACTAAGGATTTATTGCAAATCGATTTTATTACAGGTCGAATACACATTTTGATTACCAGTCATAAACGTTTCTACACACTTCAATAAATTCTACCATCACAATGTCAAGGATATTACTAGAATTCATATTGGTATGAGACTGATCCATATTAAGAGTGACAAGCTGTAGACAGTTAGTGTTATAGAAATAAATGTAGGCCTATATAGTCACTCAAATCACCAAACTTGTTTGAAAACGATATTTGTTCTATAATTACAGTTAAGAGATACCATATTATATATTATGAAACAATCAGTAGCAAACTGCAAAAAGATGTATCAAAGAGTTGTCGTGTTATATAGTATTATTGGGAAAGAAATAGTTAAGTAAAGGCTCTGGTGAGATGCAGGTTAAACATAGTGGATTGGGGCTTGAGGTCTGGAATCTACCTACTGAACGGTCAGTAATTATGTATATGGTGCTATAATGTCGTGGAAACACATTGAGTAAATAAAAGTAATCCATTCCCTTACTGTAGATTGTATTACATCCTTTGATGGCACATATACCAGGATGTTGAGAAGGGTTATGAAAAGTACCCCATGATGCCAATAGCACCAATTAATCAAACTCCGCTCCCCCTACCGGCAAAAACAAGCACAACTCAGCAGAAACACTATCCTATTTTCTGGACACAGTCACTGTGGTGGCAGCATTAAACCCCTGCAAAAGCTTACCCTGTGACAGCGATAGTGATAATGACAATAACAATGATAATCACCACTTTATTTTCTAAAAATAAATTCATAAACAACAGTAACATAAGAAACTTAATATTTTAAGTGATAGGGGCATACAGGAATATCGAGTGTTGGCCCCCATGGGTCCTAAACACCATTCACACGATCTATATATGCAATTAATACTGGAATTACTGGGTTATTGTTTATGGATCATCAATGTACTTGACAGGTTGCCATGACAGTATGTTAAAAGACTGGTAAAGCAAGAAATGTAAGGCCTTGAGCGAAGCTTCCTCCCTTTACTATCGTGTGGTTGGGACTCATCCACATTCCGCAATGCTTGGCTTCATGGATTTTCCCCTCCCTCCCAGAGTTCAGAGGCTTGCAGTGATGTTTCAATGAGGTGTATAACCGGAAGCCACGGATACCTGAGATCAGCTATGGAATTGCCGGTTTCTTTAATTATCTATATTTAAAGCTTTGATATAAAAATAATGACTGTTTGGATTAATATGAAATAGAAGATGAAACATAAATAATGGAAATAATATCACAATTACATGCAAATTAATGCAAAACAATCTATTTAATGGGGAACTCGCGCTTTCATCAATTAATTATATCTGAAAATATTTTTAAAGTTATGTTTTTTTTTTATGATTTCCAAAGGTAGTTCCTAGCCCAGATCACCAGTGTAAACATGATAAAACAGGGGAGGGGGGATTATAATAATGCAGAAGATCTTTAGGGTGATCGAAAAGTTGTTAGTTTCGTGTAATGCCAATATTTCGGCCGCAACATGTAATAATAATTCAAATATTAATATTCAAATATTTACAAATAACTGGCCTTCATCAGAGCAGTACGGGATGTGTCGGGCTATGCTAAAACTAACCACTACTGGTCTAAATTCACTACTAACCTACATGACTACTGAATATTAATGTGACAGCTGCGTTGTTGTCACCGGTAGGTCTTAGCCGACCTAGACTAACTATAAATGTAAATTAGCTACGCGTATAACCTGTTAGTATAAACTGTTAGTAACCGACAAATGAGTTATATAAATAAATACATTATAGCACCAAAAAAGTATAATTTTAGATTTAGATGAATACCACCAAACATTTAGACTTATTTAACCTAAAAAAACAATTAATAGGACAATATAGATAAAAATAATCGTAATATAAATATTGTACTAATATGATTCAAAAGTTGACAGTTTTTTAAATACGTTTGGGGGGGGGGGGGGGGGGTTGGAGGTGGTTAGTTAATTGCTCAAATCTGTTAATGGAATAGGGGGTGTGAAGTTCAACGATTCCCTGATACATCCTGCGTTGCCAGCCTGTAGGGGCTATAGAGATAGCGATTCTTTGACGGAGGAAGGATGTTGCTGGTGCACCCCCATTTACAGTAGTGATGCGGTGGCCAAGTTCCCTGAGGATTTGTAAGGTCAGGGAGCCAAAGCCACCTAGGGTTTCGACTGCAATAATGGGCTGGATAGAAACTGTTTGGGAAATGGAAATGTATTTGGCGAGTTTCCTCTCTTCTGCGAGATCTGCTACTGGGACCCTTTCTGATTGTGCCACATTACTGTATGGAACTGGCCAGGTGGTTCACACAGGTGAAGTCCCAAGCCATTGGTTTTCCCAGGAACCAGTTGAGTAGGGTTACTCCATCTGGACGTTTGCCATCGTAAATGCATAGGCCCACTGATTCCATGGTAGAAGGGATATCTGCGGAGGTGAGGGCATGGTGAATGACCTCGTTGCCTTGAAGATGTTGAGCATGGCGGCTATTCTTATGAGAAGGCATATGTGATAGTCGGTGCATTTGCAGACGAGAAGATGGTGAGCTCACATTTAGCTGTATTCAGATACAAGCCAATTTCTTGGCAATCTTTGTGGAATTCAATAATAAGTTCCTGAAGCACATTCTCCCAGTTGTCCCCAGCTGAGACATCGTCCATATATGCTACTTTAAGTCGAGAGGTCAGGATGATGAGCTTCTTATGGAGGCCAGCACAGAACCCAAGGCCAGCTATGGGGTCTTCCCTGTTGCATGCCCTCTAACGAGTTTATTATGAATGAGTCCCTCTTTCATCCTTCTTAGTGAATGCCATCAGGCATGCACCAGCGAATATCGGTCTAATACGAATAGGAACTTCTCCAGCCATGATTAGATTCACTAGCTCAGTGAGATTGGATAGTAATGTGATTCCAGAGTCCAGTTTATGTCTGGCGAGGCAGTCCTTAATATATTACGGGTGAAGACCAGACACTCCACCAGAACTACCTGGAGGGAACCCATCGATGGCAGCTTTAACAATGGAAGAAGTTACTGACAAGGGAGGTCCTTGTTCTGAGGGGAAGTCTCTACGATCTGTGGGTGTAGCTGGATGTTTGTATGTAAGCAACTGGTGGGTGACCTCATTTAAAGGGGCAATTGAATCAACTGAGCATGCAATACGGATTGCACCCTTGACATCACCCTCATCTAATTTCCCAGTAACAGCAACCGCAATGAGATTGTTCAGTTTATCAGGGTCTGAACTGCGTTTCTTGGGAGTAGGTTTAGCCTTTTGATGGTTGGTTTCGATTAGATCTGACAAGGTATGGGAAGACTCGAATGAAGTTATTTGCCTGTTAACTATAGTAGCAAGGGAAACGCGCCGATTACGCATATAAGTTTCATATGAGATTCAGGCATATGAGAGGCAGTATTAGAAGTTAGCACCAGTTGAATATATTTGAAGGGTCATTTTTGACTCTGGTGATTGCACTCTGTAGGCATAGTGTGTGTAATAGTAATAAAGAATAGATAGAATAGTTTTGAATAGATAACAATAGTTTGAATGTAAGAATAGGTAGAATAGTTTACTAGCACAATCAACTGACAACCAACCCATTTGGTTTCAAAGACAAGCTAAGAACGGAACTCTAGTCTCTATAGTCTATATCCTTGCTGATATTATATTATTTATATATATATTATATATTATTATTTATATAATGGTCTAATTTGTGGGGCGAGCCACAAAAGTAAGTGAGCTTAGCATACGGGTACCGTACCACTATCTCAACCTCTATCAGTACCTCTGTCATTCTGTTGTTATGTCGTGTCCAATTTTAAACGTTAATAACTCGGCCAATCCTCGATGAAATCTAATCTAATCAAACTTGGTAAACATGTTTTTTCGCAAAAGTTTATAAATTTGTTGAATTTCCGTGTGGCCTTCGAGAACGTATGATAAAAGCAGTTAATTAGATAATTATGTTGATTACGGTAAAAAAAACAGCATATTTCTGCTTGCCATTTAATGGCAATTAATTATTTTCTAGTATTTTATTTAAATAATATTACTTAAAAATTATACAGCTTTTATCCCCATTCACGTCAAAGGCAGCAATATAATGAATCAGACTAATAAGTCAGATTATTTATTGTTTATCTCGTAAAATGATTGACTGAGTATTTAAAATAACAAAATCAGTAGACTATTATTAACAATGAGGACGTACATACAAATCATTAATATAATAATTAACCCTATTAGTACCGGGCTATGAAATGTTGTACAAATATCGGGGGGGGGGGGGGGGGGGTCATATTGACCCCCCCCCCCCCTCCAAAATCTACAATTTGTTACGAGAACGTCTGATTTTTTGTTTGTACGTAGGTACAGTCGTAGGTCTGGACCCGACCGAAAAATTACAAGTAGTGAACAATTCTACTAATTGGTTCACGGTCTTTGACATAAGTGACCATTATTACCGTAATGTGTGTGTGTGTGTGTGTTAGTGTGTGTGTGTGTGTGTGTGTGTGTCCAGAGCGATATCTCAGTTATTTATTAATCAATCGAAATAAAATTTGGACAAAAGTTAGATATAGGGATGGCGAAGGCTCATACAAAAAATTGGGTGTCGAGATGGTATTTGTGCGATGTGAGCGCTATATTTGCGTGTTTTCGCATGGTTTAGGAAAAAGCTATCTTGTCATAGGGAACGCAATGAATGATTCTGATATTTGGCATGGAGGTACCTGAATTATTTATAAATCGATTAACGGAGGCCGATTTTTAAATTTGGACCTACATTATGACCTAATTGAAGATTTAATTAAGGTAATTAATTAGCATTAGCAATTACCAATACTGCAGTACCGGTACTGCAGTCCTGTAGGCCCTAGACTGCTAGTACTGTCTGATTGTACTGATGTCTGCTAGTACGGTCCGATGGTTAGCAATCTTAGCACTATGCACTACCTGCTAGCATACCAGCATACTGGCATAGCAGCAAACTGGCAGTACCAAGTACCGGTACTTCTGACTGGCAGACCGGCATAGCATTTCAGTTTATTATTATCCATCAGGTAGGCTATGCCTGGCTTAAATATAATATTTCGCCATGTTCGCAGGCGACTTCGCACTGACTACCGGTAGGCCTATGCAGCTATGCTATGAGATTAACCGTCCAGTCGTTCAGATGCATATGGTACCGGTACCGGAACGGGTTACGGTTTAATCCTGCATTTGTCAATTACGACAATACCGGTACGACTTTGAGTACCGGGTACCGCTGTACCGGTACGCGGTAGCCTACCGTTACCGGTTGACCGGTAGGCGTAGGCGGTAGACCTACGGTGCGATGGTAGCCCTGTAGCCAGCCAGTAGGTGGTCGTGGTAGGCTTACCGTACCGGTATAAATGTTGGCGGATGGCGGGATGACGTCGTGTGGCGCGTAATTACTTACCGGTTGCCGGTAGACGCCTACCCAACTCGTAACTGGTGGTCGTGGTCGTGGTGGGATGAGCATGAGGTCGCCTACGATGGGAACAAGTGAAAAGGAAACATAGGCCTACCCGAACGAAAACGTACCGGTCAGCCGCCAGCCGGTACCCGAATACTGGGTACAGGGGTACGTTTCGACAATGATGTATCGGTTATTATTATTGTACTGATTAAGTAGGAGGACCGTGAACCCTCCGGGCTTGCCAGCTTGTATATTATACTACTATATATAGTACTAGTAAAGTAGAGAATAGTAAGAACTTTTGGCGTAACGTAAAATCACATAGTAATGCTAGTGTGCCGATTTCGAGAAAAATAGGTACCGCTGTTGGTGAGGCCGACATTTGCTCCCTTTTTAAGAATAAATTCCAAGATCTCTTTAATTCGGTTGACGACGACCGGCTTAAGGAAAATATTGAATTGCGTTTTAATAATGTGAAATTTGCAAGCGAAATGTTGATTAGCCCTGCTGAGATTGCTGATGCGTTCAGCAAGTTAGAAAAAGGTAAATCTCCTAGTCCTGATGGACTAGTAGGGGAGCATTTTATACACGCACCAATTCGCCTATCTGTACATCTGTCTAGTTTATTTAGTTGTTGTAATGTGCATGGGTATATACCTCCAGCTCTTATCGATTGCCATATTATTCCGCTTGTAAAGGATAAGAATGCAGACATCACCGATAAGGACAATTATCGTGCTATAGCAATGGCAAATATTACCAGTAAGGTTCTAGAACTTATTTTCTTTGATCGGTTTGTTAGTACCTCGATACTGGAGATCCACAATTTGGTTATAAGAAAGGTCTTGGCACTGAGCTATGTGTGTGTATATACCCTTAAGGAGATCATCCAGTTTTATTTATCTAATAATAGTCCTGTGTATGTGGCATTTATTGACTCGTCCAAGGCGTTTGACCTGGTCAATCATTATAAGCTTTTTACAAAATTGATTGATCGTAATTTTCCTGTATATTTCGTGCGGTTATTATGCTTCTGGTACAGGAGTCAATGTTTAGCGGTGCGCTGGGGCGGCTGTATCTCTGATGGTTTTACAGCTTCCAATGGAACTAAACAGGGAGGTATTCTGTCTCCCCGGTTGTACTGTCTTTACATGGACGACCTTAGTACTGAATTTATTAGATCTAATGTAGGTTGTGAATTAGGTGGGAGGAGAGCCAATCACTTAATTTATGCTGATGATTTGGGTATTATTTCAAACACAATTTTTGGCCTGCACAAACTTCTTGGTATATTTGAAAAATACGCTGAGCTACATTCAATCAAAGTTAATGTTAAAAAATCAAAAGTTTTGGTGTTTACACCAAAATCATATAAAAATACCCTTGTCGATTGTGTTGCTCTCAATGGTTCTAAGCTTGAAACTGTTTCTAAATTTAAATACCTCGGCCATTTCATTCACAATACAACGGACGATGACTATGACATCCTTAAAATCAGTTGCATAGTTTATATCGTAGGGGCAACCTACTGATAATAAAATTTGGTAAATGTTCGTTTGCCATTAAAAAGATTCTCTTCGCATTTTGCACGCAGTTTTATTGCAATGCGCTGTGGTCTCGGCATAACTATAGTCTAAAGGTATTTAATAAATTGAGAGTAGGTTATCAATAACATTGCAAGGAGATTGTTTGGTTATAGTTACGATTGTAGCGTCTCTTTAATGTTTGGTGAACTTGATTTGCCGGAATTTATTCATATTCGATATAAAATATATAAAATCTTTGCTTAGTAGATTAAAATCATCTAATAATGTTCTTATTCATGCTGTGCTAAGTGTTACTGGTCCTACTAGTAGGATACGGGAGTCGCTACTTTTTCTACAGTCATAACTATTAGTTTGTATATATATATTTTGTTGCTACGGTTCAGTATATTAATATTATATTTTGTGTTGCTACGGTTCAGTATATTAATATTATATTTTGTGCTCCATTGTAGGTAGGTGATACAGTCAGTATATTTTGTTAATTTGATTATTTTGAGTCGTTGTTTTTATGGATTCAGTTCCGGATTAAAGAAATAAAAAAATAAAAAAAATATACTATACTATATACTATATTACTATATATATATATGTATATATGTATATTACTATACTATATTACTATATATAATTATACTATTATACTTATACGATGCTATAAATTCACATTTTCAGGTTTTCTAGGGCGCTGATTCTAATGGAATACATTTCTAATATGCCAGATCATTGCTACATGTATTTTTCGGCGTGATTTGGAAAATTTTGGTTCTAGAACCAAATTTCGTACCCATCACCAAAAAGTACAAGTTTGCGATGTCCAGTGCTGTTTTTATTGATTCCATCTGATTCAGGACCCTCATAAACCCGTATAACGCAAAAAAAACAAGATGATACTATCTACTGGTCAATTTGCTTATTTTTATTTTCAAAAGTTTGGTGCTGGCACAGCAATTTTCACCCAACGGCGAAAAATACAAGTTTGAAAACTCTTATGAAATTTTTACTGATTCCATTGAATTCAGAATCATCACATACCCGTATAACGCAAGAAACAAGGTGACACAATAAATTGATATATTTGATGGTTTTCAAAATTGGGTGATAGCACCACATTTTGCACCCACTTCCGAAAAATACTAGTTTCAGATCTCTAGTTAGATAATTATATATTTCATTGAATTCAGAACAGCCATAAACATCTAAAAAGCAAGAAATAAATTGTCACAAGCAATTTTATCTATTGAATGGATTTTCAAATTTTCGAACTAGTTTCTCTAGAGAGACTCGTTTCTGTTTGTATTACTCGAGTAATAATTTTGTATAAGAGAGTATCTAGTAACCGCCAGCCCACTCATTCCAAATTATTTTTAATCTTTGTTCATGTTCATTAATTACTATGTTTGTTCATTAATTACTAATTTTATGTGAATCTGTTTCAGTTTTATATAAGAATTTTGTTTCATTATCTAGGTAGTTTAT
Organism: Nemertoderma westbladi; assembly: GCA_032718475.1. Lineage (NCBI taxonomy): Eukaryota > Metazoa > Xenacoelomorpha > Nemertodermatida > Nemertodermatidae > Nemertoderma > Nemertoderma westbladi. Next base: position 137,586 of record JAUCBJ010004839.1, on the reverse strand, counting down.
TATGACCTGTTTACTTTTCTGTGATAAATACATTTTCCATTTTATTTTAATTGTCTATGATTATGGCAACTTATTCTGAATTTGAAAGAAATATAATTAATGTCTTGATTTATGTTGTGTATGGTGGTTGAAATAATAGGATCTCTAGTGTCAGCTGCTATTCACACATAATGCCCAAGTTGGCCTTGTTCTAAGTAAGTTATGGATTTATCCGTTTCTCTTTCTTTGACTAAATTATTTGATGCAATCAAGGCGCTATTGATAGTATAAAGTAGCCACTCCCCAAGGAGACAACTTGCTTCAAGGTTTATTACCAATCACCGAAATTTAGTGTAAAACCAGCCCTATGTCAGATCACAACAAAATTTGATTTAGTTCATCCAGAACATGGTAAGCATGTAACATGCATAGCGTTGACACAGAAGAATTAAATGTTTTTTTTTTTATTCAGTACTGGTAGTAAAGTTGAAGCAAATCCCATCTCTGTGAATTAACACCTCGTATTGGTGAATTAACAAAGTTAATTATCAATTTAAGGGAAAGGAGCAGGGTAGAGTGGCACGTTATTGGACTTAAACAATGAACGAGAACCAATAACAGTTACAGTATAATATTTGCTAGAAGTCAGCTGCTATTTGCATCGATTTTAGGAAAAGGTAGGAAAATGTTGATTGCGTCATGATCAAGGATTTATTTATGTGGGTTTCAGCTCAGCAATTAAGTATATGTTATGGAGATAGTTGGCTTCGCATCATACATTTTTAATCATCCATCATTAATAAATAGTAGTAAAACTCTGCCACTGAAAACTTATTGTTGCATTACTTTTTTTTAAGGAAATTTAGACAACTTCCTTTAGTGTTCAAACAATGTAATTACTGACAAAACTTGCCATGTATGTTTGGCTTTTATATCTCTATTGACTTATTGATGACTTCTTTCTATATACGCCTTGCATCTAGTGATGATGATAAGGTGAAATGATTCCAGCGACAAAATGGAAATATAATTAGAAAAGCAAAGGTACCAAACAATGGATGCTTATGTACTTATTGAATCTACTTTCTTATCGAGATTACTTATAAATTTCATGAAACATAAACTTTAGAAAGATGTGACATGACTTACTAATAATATAAATATTATTTATATTTATAATATTATTTTAGGAATGCCGCATATATTTGTGTCATTTTAGTAAGATATATGTTCAAACACATCAGTGGTATATTCCAAAACTGCAAAGTCTGCTAGCTAAGCAGACGAATTTCAGTACTTCTTCACCTGGTAGACGGAAGATTATGTAGTATGTAGTACATAAATTCAGACTCATTATAATAATAATAATAATATTGGTTATTTATATAGCGCTTTATTATGCTCGGCATACTCAAAGCGCTTTTATTATCATTACCCCAGCAAAGCCAGGTTTCCATTATACCGCTGGGTTAACGTAGGCACTAATGTCTAAAGTGTCTTGCCTAGGGACACAACAGTGCGAAATTTCTACAGCCTTTAGTCGGATTCGAACCTGCGCCATCAAACACTATTGTGTAAGCAGTTCAGGCGCCATATCCACTCGGACACTGCGACACGAACCAATACCAACGGAACCGGATTATAACCAAGACCTACAGACCATTCCATGTCAACACTTCGAAATGGTCAAGACTTCGAAAGGAATTTAGTGCCCATTTCCACACTTCGAAATAATAATTAAATAGGCCTAATAAAATAATAAAAAATAATAATAATAAAGAAAACTAGGTTTTGTATATATTTTTGATACCATTATAACCCTATTTGGCCCGGGGGGGGGGGGGGGGGGGGGGGGGGGGGCATTTTATAAATTTTGTTTTAATTCATCTGTATCTTTTGAATATCCCGCGCCTTTGAAAAGTACGTAAAAGGCGCGGGATAAATATTAAATATATTATTATTATTATCTATGAGTCAGTTGTTTTGACAAAACCGAGATTTCATGACTTCTCCTAAAATTGTATGGGCTATCCAACAGAGCAAACGCCATTTTCATGGCTATGTTAGTTTTCGTGCTGCAGTCCCTATCTGGCGCCCATCCCCAGAATTTTTCGTGAAAAATTTTTCTATTTTCTAAAATTTCTAATATGGCACCAAAATTGAGTTTGCATTACCAGATTTTTAAGTAATTTCATCGTATTCAGCTACCTCGAAAACACTTATACCATCAAAAGTTTAATTTTTGAGCTTTTTGAGTTATCTAAAAAATTTATAAAATGGTTGAATTATCCAATGCAATCCCCTCTAATGACGCCACATACAGGAAGTGTGGACCACGCACGCTCTAGGGTTCCACAACGGACCACGCATGCTGAAGGGTTCCACAATGGACCACGCACGCTGAACGGGTACCACAATGGACCATGCACGCTGAAGGGATCCACAACAGACCATGCATGCTGAAGGGTTCCACAACAGATCACGCACGCTGAAGGGTTCCACAATGGACCACGCACGCTGAACTGTTCCACAATGGACCACGCACGCTGAAGGGTTCCACAATGGACCACGCACACTGAAGGGTTCCACAACGGACCACGCATGCTGAAGGGTTCCACAACGGACCACGCACGCTGAAGGGTTCCACAATGGACCGCGCACGCTGAAGGGTTCCACAATGGACCACGCATGCTGAAGGGTTCCACAACGGACCACGCACGCTGAAGGGTTCCACAACGGACCATGCACGCTGAAGGGTTCCACAACGGACCACACACAATGAAGTGTTCCACAACAGACCATGCATGCTGAAGGGTTCCACAACGGACCACGCACGCTGAAGGGTTCCACAACGGACCATGCACGCTGAAGGGTTCCACAATGGACCACGCATGCTGAAGGGTTCCACAACGGACCACGCACGCTGAAGGGTTCCACAACGGACCATGCACGCTGAAGGGTTCCACAACGGACCACGCACACTGAAGGGTTCCACATCCGCCTGCTGAAGGGTTCCACAATGGACCATGCATGCTGAAGGGTTCCACAACGGACCACGCACGCTGAAGGGTTCCACAATGGACCGCGCACGCTGAAGGGTTCCACAATGGACCACGCATGCTGAAGGGTTCCACAACGGACCACGCACGCTGAAGGGTTCCACAACGGACCACGCACACTGAAGGGTTCCACAACGGACCACGCACGCTGAAGGGTTCCACAATGGACCGCGCACGCTGAAGGGTTCCACAATGGACCACGCATGCTGAAGGGTTCCACAACGGACCACGCACGCTGAAGGGTTCCACAATGGACCGCGCACGCTGAAGGGTTCCACAATGGACCACGCATGCTGAAGGGTTCCACAATGGACCACGCATGCTGAAGGGTTCCACAACGGGCCACGCACGCTGAAGGGTTCCACAACGGACCATGCACGCTGAAGGGTTCCACAACAGACCATGCACGCTGAAGGGTTCCACATCCGCATGCTGAAGGGTTCCACAATGGACCATGCACGCTGAAGGGTTCCACAACGGACCATGCACGCTGAAGGGTTCCACAATGGACCACGCATGCTGAAGGGTTCCACAACGGACCACACACAATGAAGTGTTCCACAACAGACCATGCACGCTGAAGCGTTCCACAATGGACCACGCACGCTGAAGGTTTCCACAACAGACCACACACACTGAAGGGTTCCACAACAAACCACGCACGCTGAAGCGTTCCACAATGGACCACACACACCGAAGGGTTCCACAATGGACCATGCACGCTGAAGGGTTCCACAATGGACCATGCACGCTGAAGGGTTCCACAATGGACCATGCACGCTGAAGGGTTCCACAATGGACCATGCACGCTGAAGGGTTCCACAATGGACCATGCACGCTGAAGGGTTCCACAATGGACCACTCACGCTGAAGGGTTCCACAACGGACCACGCTCGCTGAAGGGTTCCACAATGGACCACGCACGCTGAACGGGTACCACAATGGACCATGCACGCTGAAGGGTTCCACAACAGACCATGCATGCTGAAGGGTTCCACAACAGACCACGCACGCTGAAGGGTTCCACAATGGACCACGCACGCTGAACGGTACCACATTGGACCACGCACGATGAAGGGTTCCACAATGGACCACGCACGATGAAGGGTTCCACAATGGACCACGCACGCTGAACGGTACCACAATGGACCACGCACGATGAACTGTTCCACAATGGACCACGCACGATGAAGGGTTCCACAATGGACCACGCACGATGAAGGGTTCCACAATGGACCACGCACGCTGAAGGGTTCCACAACTGACTACGCACTACACAGTCGCCTAAGTCTTGAAGAGCAGAGTCTTTTCAGCTCAACAAGAACACAGTTCAAGTCCGTGTGAAAGCACTATTACAACCAAACTCTGGAGCTGAGCTTTTCTGAAGTCTTACGATATTCAAGATGATGACGGCATACACGTCTACATGCTGAGATGGTCCAGTTCAACGATTTCATGAAGGTAACATATCAGGCAGTGAGTGACCTTCAATGATTTATTTAACTATATAACGCAGGTGATAAACGCTAGTTCATGAGCCAATTTATTTGGAATTCTCAAAACATCAGCCAGTGGCCACCATTGAATTGCGAACTTAATTTTCAAATAAGATTTCATTTTAATATAACATTTCATAATTAGCTTCCAATTTCCTTTCGATTTCATTTTTAAATTCAATTTTATTATCATCTTCAATTTTAAATTATGCTGGAATTGTATTAACTGTATCAAATTCAATATAATATTTATTTTAATATAATTTGGCAGCAAATTGAGCTGAAACTCCTCGCAGGAAGGAAATAAGTTAAACTGTGGAAATATAAACAAGAAGCTTGCTGTATGTTGTTCAGGTGGCATTTATCAGTAGACTGAATATCCGTTTGTATCTCTGTCATTCCATTACATATAATTATTAATTTACATGCATTCAAGCTGTCACCATCGAAGTAATATATCGATTCATCGTTATCATTAGGACTTGGAGGAAATGGCCACTTTTTCACTTGAGTGTCAGAAAATATACACGATGTTAACATAATAATTTCTTAATCATTCCAGTGTCATTATTAAATTTAAATATATTACTATCGCAATGTTGTAAGCTTGAAGTACGCTATGAAAAAAGTTAATCAAGATGGGCCAGAAATAGAATCATTACAATGGGTGGGTATGCATCACATTCACGTTTCCTCATCAAGGCCCAAGGATTATTCTCGTATCTGTGCACGTTAATAGTTAATACCACATATGTTTTGTGAAGGTACAAAGATTATATGGATTAGGAATTTCCAGGCATGTGACGAGATCCTGGTTGGCCTGGGATCCCGACCGTTCGTCTTAGATGTTTGCTACTCGTCGCCGCTTGGGGAATACTGAATGGCCGTATGCCTGATAAAACTGTAAAAGCTAGAGTTATCTGATCGTCGATATTGTTAATAGTCTCAATAGAATAGCAACTAGTTTACCAGTATAATGATTACAGCACTGATTACAGTATTGATATGCGGCATACTGTGAAAACTGTTCACCTTCTACACTGGTTAAATTGCCAACTAATTTACAATGCACGTGACCCTCAATATAAAGGGGGAAAAGATGCATTGCCTGTAAGGCTAACACTGGCCTGTCATGGTCGATACAGCTTAATCTAACAGGTGCCGCCCTCCCATTGGTTGCCTTACAACTGTACATCACCCCATAAACCTGCCTCCCCTTGGCCTTGTTGGCCTTGACTCACCGGGGTGGATTGTCAGTCCACTTCCCGGCTGGCCCTATTGCTACATCCCTTGGTTGGTATGTCTTATTGGATATACCTCGGTGCCCAATTTGTAAATCCCCCCCCCCCCCCCCCCCCCCCCCCATTTTATTGGTTGGAAGTGCTCAGCAGAATGGATCCGCTAACAGGGCTCGAACCTATAACCAATAGATTTTAGATGTCAGGGGCAAGTGGGTGAACTGGTTAGCGCTACTGATGAGGCCTGTTAGGCCGAAACGTACGTATAGCGCTGGTTCAACTCCCGGTGACGCGCTTTCTCATTTTTTTCCACTTCTGAACAAAACCATAATATTACACCTTTAATTACAGTTGCATTAACAGCTCAACTCCAATTTATTTATTTAATATCACCTGGCAGCAATACTCGAGCTGAATATTTATTTATTTGTACTTCACTGCCTGTTCAATAGAAGTGGATTAGGTGGGATAGTGAATGTCAGGGGCAAGTGGCTGAACTGGTTAGCGCTACTGATGAGGCCTGATAGGCTGAAACGTACGTATAGCGCTGGTTCAACCCCGGGTGCGCCCTTTCTCATTTTTTTCCACTTCTGAACAAAACCATAATATTACACCTTTAATTACAGTTGCATTAACAGCTCAACTCCAATTTTGTTAAATCGACCCTATGTCGCTATGACAAGAATTTTGAAAAATGCTTAGGTTCAAAAATTATTTAATTACATAAAGTATTTTTTGGCCACATTTTTTCATATTTTGCCATTTTTGACTAAAAATTGACACATTTTTTTTAAATATTTCAGCTATATCAATGATATTAAAAAAAAGTGGTAATAGGAGGCGTTAAGCATCACCAAGTCACCATTCGTGCTAAATTTCAGCGTTTGCATTTTGAAATTCAGAAAACGCGTTTAAAGTTTATTCTTTGGGTAATTTTGTCCATTGAAATGTTAGATGCATTAGATTAAATGCACACAGCCCCGCTGAAAATATTGTTGCAAGGGTTTTCCGGGTCGGTGATTTCATTTCTAAGGTCAGTTTATTCATTTGACACATGACAGAGTCATGTCCGTCTGCCATTGCTGTCTGTCTGTCCATCAAAATATAACCGACAGCTGAACTGACAAACAGACAATGTGAATGACATCAAACACGAAAACTGACATTGAAAATGAAATCACCAACAATGAAAACCCCCATAACAAAATTTGTAGATAGTTGGTATGCATTCCTTTCCAAATTCCTCATTACTTTGACAGACAGATCACTGGACAGACAGAAAAACCGACAGATGATAGAGATACAGACATGGTAGGTTTTGTTAAAAGTGAAAACTGACGTCGGTAATTAAATCAGCAACTAGAATAACCCCCATAACAAAACTTTTATCTTGTTGGAATGCTTTCCTTATATTTTGACAGAGAGACAGATGGACATACAGACAGACCGACAATCATACATAATAGACTTAACTAAAAATGAAAACTGAGTTCGGAAATGAAATCAGCGACCAAAAAACCAAAACAAAAAAATGTCAGCTACGTGGTATGATGTCCTTATATTTTGACAGACAGATCGTCGGAAAGACAGACAGACTGACAGACAGACATAGAGACATAGTAGTTTCCGTTAAATGTGAAAACTGAGTTTGGAATGAAATTAGCGTCCACGAAAACTTCCATAACATAACTTTTAGATAGAAATAATGCTTTTGTTTTTTTGTGACAGACAAACCATCAGAAACACAATCCCAGACAGACAGTTTTCACAGACATTTACACAGAGTAAGGTTAACATTATCACTTATAACTTTTGAACTACATTAGCTATTAACAAACGGTTTGAAGTTTTGAAATCAGCATAAAGTTCTGCACCAGGGGGGATTGCAAATTAATTTCGAATCGATTTTTTTTCTGAATTAATCAATGAAGAAAGAGTTGCTAAATAGCTATCATGCACTAAGAGATCAACATAAAGTGGCACTCAAGGCCTGTTTTACAGACAATTGTTGGGAGATAAAAGGAAAGAAATTCTTTATCTCAGAAACGAAACTAGAACTAGTTGAGAAGTGTTAAAAAGACCTGAAAAAAATCCTTCTTGAACATCACAAAACCAAAAACTAGGACTAACCATGCTGCACAACAGGATGCTCAGGATGTCAGCTGTAAATTTATTACTGTGCTTTGATCAATTTTTGCCATCAACTTCCTCTGCATATTTTTATTTGCAGGACATTGCTTTCGTCGTGAGGACCAGCCAGTGCATAATTTTGTGCTTTGGCAGCCTAATATTGTTTGTAAAATGGTTTAAAGGTCAACACGATGAAATCTAACCAATTGAGTTTCGTAAAGGTGATCGCCAGTGCAGGAGGGGAACTTTGACCTACAAAGGCTTGCCCATGATCTTCTTTTACCAGTTCCAATATCTTTGAGTCAAACTCTAAACTGCCTCTACGACAAGGGAATTGCTTGCAATTGTAAACTTCAAGCTCATCTCCAGATGCACTGCAACACACTTACGGTCCTGCATTGTTTATCCGTGCAGAACGTATGATTTATGACGAAGATAACCACACATACACCTATATATAAACCGCGTACGGGGGGATTTTATTGGAAAGTGTGGTGTGGTGTCAGTAAGTATACATCCACCACACGCACACTAAAGTACATTGAAAATAAGGCGATCTCTGTGGTTGATCTTTAAAATCTAAATATATTTTATATTAATTTTAGGAAATCAAGTTCGAATAGGCCTATTATCTGTTTTATTCCTATTTTTAAAATCAAAATTAATTTTTTTATAAATAAAGCCTTACTCGGTTGTCTCGGTTGAAATCGCTTTGTAGTTTCAGGATAACAGAAAAAAACCTAACCGAAGTTAAGAATAATATATTTCCAGTTTATGTTTTGTTCAATTTAATCGCCACCTGCATAATCCGTCCCCAGCCATAATGTTTAACAGGCCACCAGGGGGGAGGGGGGGAGGGGGGGGGGGGCTGACACATTACCTTTAATCATCAACTGGACACCAGGGGAAGGACGGCGGTTAATAATAATAAATACCGTTCAACATAATGGATGTTACTATCCCCTATTCTTAATAATTATAATGTAAAACCAATTATAAATGTGATTGGCAGTCACAGGTAGGTGCCCCCCCCCCCCCCTCCCCCCTCCAACGAAATCAGTGGGTGCGCAATTATTGTCTCCATCCCTCGACAAGTTCTGATCTAGGAAAGAATCCTAGTAGGAAGAAATATCGACAAAGGATAATCGGGTGATGAATAGTTATGTAAATTTAAATAACTTGTTTTCGGTCTGTTACGAAAGTAGAACTGTATTACTATTTTTTTAATTGTACATTTAAATTAAAATATAAATATTATAATCCCTGATTAACCCTAAATATAATAGGTAATGGTGTCTCTAAACCGATTTACTACTGTGATGATCTATCATGCCGATAATGCTATCTATGTGGCCCTGATGATGAATGATGATGCTGATCTATCACAGATTATCTAGATTTCAATGCAATCCAAATGCACTCTAGGAGAAAATCGACGCAAATAACAGGTGATTACTCCCAAAAATCTCGTTCCCTACCCGTTCTATTGACTTTCGTTTATTGTTTTGGTTACCACTACTACTAGGATCGGCATGTTGCATTGCAGCTGCATTTTTAAGAATGCTGTGCCGGCTTATCGACAAAATTGTTTGAAAAAATTGTTTTGGTTAGAATAGTGTCACTGTACCTGTTCTTTTCCATTGAATTGACAATTTTACATGTACAATGTAATATATATATTATGTATGTATTTTTGCTTCGTTAAAATATCCACTTATGTTCATAATTATTTTATTTATGTTCATTAAGTTTCATGCCAATCGCGAGTTAAGTATATAATTTCCGTTTTAAGTATATAATAGCATTAAGTATATAAGTTATTTTTTCCATTCAGCCATTCTAGATCCCATTACCCACTCGAACTTCATATTATTACAAAAATATGTATTTTGTTTCTCAAAAAAACTTTGCGCTGTATCTAAGATTTTCGTTCAATTTTTGTTTCATGTCTGTCGGATTTACATTAAAAATTCAGTAAATTGTCCCACAGTATAAAAATAATTCACGGTTCACTGCTGGAAAAGTTAATGGTACTATTTTCTGAATGAATTCAAATTTTCATTGCTGTGACCATATTTTTATCACAATTATAAAAGATTTCTATACAGACACACTCTCTGCAGCAAATTTGAAATTGCATTATTAATGACAATTTCGAAATTATAATATAAGATTATAATTATAGCAGTAGTAATAAACGTGCCAAAAGGATGGTTAAAATATCAAAAGTAAGTTTTTTGCAGTATTTCAAAAATATAATTACATTATAATTACACATAATTAAAACTAACCAAATAATTAAAAAAAACTCCACCAACGTGAAAACGTAAAATCTAAAAATTTCGTATCAGTAATTTCTCAACTCAACGGCATCGACTATTTCACTGTAAACCGTTAATATACATATGTCAACTCACCTTTCTCTCTGACGTTGTGTTAAAACAATCAACTTTAGTTGAATTTATCGTTTCACTTTACAACCTCGTCAGGGGATGCATGCACATGCGCTGCTCATTAAAACATAAAATAACCGCAAGTTAATGATACAGGTAAATATGTTCCAGGTATTTGGATTTTAGACACTAAGTAAAATCCATAGCTTATCCCGTACTTGAGTCCCAGGGAAGATTTTCCCATCGGCGTTATTCATCGATTGGTAAAACATTTCTTCCTTGGGGTAATCTTCAGCCGGTTTGACATGTTTCCATTGGACTAACAAACTTCCAACAGCATTCTGGGGGCCTCGCTATTGGATTGCCTTCGCCACACTCCGAATTATCTTGCGAAAAAGCGAAAGTCCTCATAGCACATCACCCGCTACCCCACCATAACAATATCTTATGGTAATGAAGAAAGATGTGGTTCGCCAATATCCGGTGTGAATTACGGGACACCAAGTCCTAGTGCAACAAAGTGTTAACATAACTCCCCATATGGAATGCAAAATAGGCTATTCCACCCAGCCATAATACAGAAACGGCCTTCCCTTGGTCATGAATATGCAGAAAGACATTTTAATTTAATCGTATCATGATTTGCTATACATCCAGAGCTTCTGCGGTCCATTGCTTTATGGTTCCTGGGATTAAATTACACCATTCTAGATATTCACGCTCAATTGATTTAATCGCAAGATTTTTTGGAGGGGAGACTTATGCTTCAGTATTAAAACGAGAATCGCATGTTCTAGAAAAATTACTCATTTATTAACTATAATTAGCGAACTCTCTATTACAGCAAATATGGCGTTGGTGTGTAAGTTGTCTGGCGGTTGGGTGGCTAACGACTAATTGGAATTTTGCTTAAGGGGGAGGGGGGGGGGGGGGGGGGGGTACACCATTTTGGTCCAAAATATGTCGAAATTTTTTTTATGGTCTATTATAATGCACCATTGAATGGTGTTTCCAAATCTGAAAATCGCTATTTAATAGCTCTTTTAGTTTTCAAGTTATGTAAATTTCCATTTAGGGAATCCTATTGAAATTACTATTACTATGTATAATGAAAGGGCGATTATCTCCAAATATTTTTTTCATGAAATTGTCAACTTCAAAACCCGACTACTTCTACAATTTTTGAGTAATTAGTCTGAAACTTCCTGTGGGTGTCTAGATAGCCACCCTGCATAAAAGTATCAGACAACTTTTCGAAATTTTTTGTTAATAAAATTTAATACTATTTATAAAAAACCTAAAAATTTGCATAAATTTGCAGCGCCACCTAGCGGTGCAGAATTATTTTAACAAAATTTCGCCTGATAGTTATGTTGCCCCATCTTTGATCTATCATATAAAAAAACTTTCATGTGATTAGGTTCAAAACTGTAAAAGCCTTAGGGTTTTAAGTGCAACCAAGTTTTTTTGTTGTTAACTAGTATTAACTAATATTAAATAGCGAAAAAAAAACCTGTCATGTAGAATAGCATCTTAGGCACCTATATGCCAAATTTTAGCCAAAACCAAACAATTTTGAAACGCTGAGAGTGATAAATCGAAGAGTTGTCCGAAAATGGTGTACCCCCCCTTAATATATTATATTTTCTAGAACACAAATTTAAGCGAATAAAACTAGCATCGCTTGTACCCATACATTTGCCTACATCCCAACGTGTATGGAGGCATCACCGAGAAGAGAACCTAAAAGAAAAATCATAATTTCGAGAACCTCAATATATTCCACTATGGCATAAATTAAAACTTCAATGCTTCAAATTTGCATCCTTAAAGTTATATTTTCAAAGTTAAGTATGCTAACTTTGATTTATATGAATGCATTTAGTTTCAACATAACCGAGGACTTCTGTGAGTGCTGAAAATGTTTGAAAAGCGAGGTCTTTGAAATCACACACATAAACAGTTGAAATATTTAAATGGACTTAAAATAGTAATCTCTGAAACAAACCTATTATTAAGATGAAAGTCTCCAATCTACAAGGACAACAAGAACAACAAGGGCATCAAGGACAAATTAGCCAATGGTTGATTTATACAGGCCTATTTGTATCTATTAGTAGTTTATACTATAATTAATGTTGTTTGCCATTCATGTCAGGTTTACATAATTTTCCCATAAGGTTGATTTTGGTTTGGAATATGACCCTCAATTCCAACATCAGACATTATTAGCATAAATTGAAAACTTAATAATACTGTAGAGTATAATATTGATTCACCATTCATAATTGACGACACCATGTTAACAAGAATGAAGAGACACTTTGGTAAATAAGAAAGGTCTAATTTACAGGTGAGCCATCCTTATTAATTATAAATTTATAAATACAAACATTCCGTGCATTTTAGACAACTAAAATGATTCCTGATTTGATTCCTGAAACGGATTCAAGGATTCCACCGGATGAATGACCGGGATGACTCCATCTGTCTCACCGCAGCAGTAATGGAGAATAAGTTTAGGATGGCGATGTGCAGGGTGCCATTCGACTCACAGCATCAAAGCTCTCCATGGCACCAACACATCGGAGACGTTGGAGAGTTTGAGGCCGAAACTTAACATCTCAGACTTTGAGTGTGTTCAATATGTGGCCGGGATTAGACAAACATATCCACGGCGCTCGTCGGGAATCAATCTCGGTGTGGTAATCTAGCCAGTAACCAGTCAGGTCAAGGTCCGCAGATCTTGCTACCACTATGGCAGTAATGTGGTACTACCTGTAGCTGTCAGACCAGTCAGGTCATGGTCCCCAGATCTTGCTACCAATATTACGGCAGTAATGTGGTACTACATTTTTTTTACTTGTTTTTTTACTGCATGATAACATACTTGTTATTTAGCTGTCAGCCCACTAGGCCAGTGGAATTAACAGCTTGCACAGCTCGTACCTAGCCACACCTGGAGATTACTCGGATTTGAAATCGAACAGTCGACAATTCAGACAGCCTATTCAGTCTATTCAATATGTGACCGGAATAGCTACACTGCAAAGGTGGACATATTATGTCCATCGGAAAGAAGCCTGATCGTGGTGGATCTGAAAGGATGTCATTTCGCAGGCAAGATCGATCGATGTGAATTCGACTTATTGATCGTATCGCATCATCTCAGTGTAGATCTATGGCGATTCTTAATGTTAAGTGGATTTAAGAACAACACGAGCACAATTAATACACTTTAAATAAATAACAACAATTGGTAACATCATAAACTAAACATGATTAGTTAGTTAACAGTCAGAGGAGAGCCTTACAAAGGCAAACTAAATTGTTAGTTAATAATAAGAATCTGACATATATCTGATGTATACAGAGTGTATATGCAGCAGAGTCTAATGTATATGTGTTAACTTTCGTTTATTGTTTTGGTTCCCTCAACACGCCTCTGTAACCTGCTCATATACTAACCTGATCCTTTAAATGGCAATGGGACCTAACTCTCTATGGCAATGGGACCTAACGTTCTTTGGGACCTAACACTATTTGGGAACTTACGCGACTTTACCTCTTTGTTTTGTACTGGTCCCAAAAGAGCGTTAGGTACCATTGCAATTTAAAGGAGCCGGTTAGTAAAGGAGCAGCTTACAGAGGCGTGTTGGGGGAACAAGTTGACACATGTTACAAAATTATGCAGGTCTTTATGATTTGGGTCTTTGGTCTTTGTTTTGTAGTCACCCACTTAAACCTGCCATTTCGACTGTTACATCCTGTTTTTACAAGAAACACACCCAACCACTCGATTCAGGGCATCTTGTTACCCCTAATTCAATTGTTTCTAGGCCAACATTTTTATCGTTCACCAACCCTCTCTTCATAGTCCCAATAATGACAATATATCTGTTGGTGGTGTATCTGGATTCAGTATATATTGCTATAACGCTTCAGTGATATTGAAATTATTTGAGTTAGTTACTTTGTCTACAAAAGGTAGTAAGTTAGACCTACATGATTTGCAATTTGGTTAATAATCTAATTCTAGTACTGGTATGTGCTCATGGGCAGCAACTCAGCAGGTATTTATCATACGCTACCCCAGTTTATTCATGTTTACTTGATTTCACCAAAGCTTTCGATCTAGTAGAATGGAATAAATTATTCTTAGAACTAATTAAAAAAGGTCTATTTGCCCTTTTTAGTCGATGTTTGCTGTATATTTATTGCAATCAGGCTTGTTTTGTAAGAATATGTATAAATCATGCAGTTTTATCATCAGCAATGGTGTAAGACAAGGATCGTGTATCTCGCCAGTGCTTTTTTGTGTAGTCTTAAACAATCTTATTGACAGACTTAAAAACTATAAGGTCGGTTGTTTCATAGGTAACCAATATTTTGGATGTTTAGCGTACGCCGATGATGTACTTTTATTATGCCCATCAGTTGCTGGTTTACAATTTATGATTAAGATAGGCTCCAATTTTTTTGCTGAATTTAAATTAAAACTCAGTGTAAATGTAAATCATGGAAAAATGTAAATAAATAATGTATACCATTTAGTTTTAATTGGAATCCACCACTACTGTGTAACATAGTAGTAGATAACATTAGTCTTCCGTGGTAGACTATAGGTGTAAATTAGATAGGGACTTGATTCTTAAACGGGGAGCTTTTGTTGGTAAGCCTAATAACTTAAGACAGGAATGTTCATTTGCATCATCTTCGTGTATTTCAAATATTCAAAGAATTTACGCCAATAGTTTTTATTGAAGTGTAGTTTGGGACTTATTTTCTCATGATTGTTCTAGAATTTTTACAGCTTGGAACAACAATATTCGTATTATGTGGGGGTTACCTTTTAACAGTCATAGATTTATTGTAGAACACCTTGTACAATTTTCATGTAATGATTTGTAAAACGGTTGCTGAATTTCATTAAATCTGTGTATAGCTCTTCCAAGTATCCGATTCGATTTCTATCGTATTTAACACTTTTTGACTGCAGAAGCTGTATTGGTCTCAATTTGAGACGTATTTTTAATGAATTAAAGCAACCGAATTTAAACAACTTAAGCAATGAGGAGATTAATTCTTTACGATATGTTTATGTAGAAGAATCAGAATATTGGCAATTTAAATTGTGCTAGGGAACACGTAAATTGTTTCAAGTTCGACACTTTTGAACTTACGGGTTTTTCAAAATCAGAAATGTCAGATTTATTGGTGTATGTCACAACGTACTAATTAATTAATTGTATTTCCATATTTTTTTGTGTAGATTATCATATCACTATATATGTTTATCGTTTATTATTTAGTTATATTGTCTTTGCCTTCTCTATGTATTGTTTTGTGCTTTTTGTCTACTCTCTTTACTTACTCTGTTCCTGGCTGCATGCCAGTGTACGAAATAAATAATAATATAATATGAATTATAGGTATTGTATTATGGGTTTCAGTGTGATTTTACTTTTCCTAACACATAGTGATACCAATATCTTTCTATCACATTAACTATAAGACTAACTTGTCTCTGAATGTATGTATGTATGTATGTGTGAGGTGTCAATTTCGAGAAAACAATTTCGTTTTTTGTTGATAGATTCGATATAACAATATATTTTGATTCCTGGTTAGAAACACTAAAAGTTGCTATTTTTGTTTCCAAATCACAAAAAAACAATCCCCCGCAACTTAGTGCTCGCTGGTCACTCTTATTTCACGGATTAAATACATATTTTCTGTTTGGCAATTGCTGTGGCAACTTCCTGATCCTGCAGTGAACAGAAGTAGCATTTAGTCAATAACTTTCCTTTGCCTGTTGTTCATGTATATATATATTAATTGCATTAATATTGTATTAATATTCTCCAAAATTATATTACGTTATGATAATTTAATCAATTCACAATCTCCAACACATTAAGTGAAACCTCATGATGAGGAGCGCAACGTATTTGCTGGCACTCTGCTGGCCGGTCGGTCTCGACACTGCTGGGACTTGCTGGCATCCATCTGCGTTCGAATGTAGAGCACTGAATCAGCGGTAACACTATCTCTGGGTTACCTGGAAGGAAAGAGAAGATCAGGAGGAAGTGGTAGTAGGAAGAGGAAGTGGTCATCCATGCATGGGCCACTGCTCTAACTAGAGAATAACCAACCAATAACTCAATATTGTGGTATTAAAATGCTGTTGCCGCCCAGTATGCGATCCACCGAGTCCATTCTGAAGCAGCGCTGTCAGGTCAACTTGAAATACCAAAAAGTGGACTGGAAGATTGCATCCACGAGTCTGGTTAGCACCACCGCTGGTGACGTCTGGAATACTGAGGCCCATATCTTTCACCATGTGCATGTTTGCCAACGGCTATTTTCTGCACTCCTGTTCGCTGTTCTACACATGGTTGGCCAGCGGATGTACCAGTCCTAGACCACAGTTGGTCCTGGCCAAGCTGGACAATTTACAGTATTAGGTATATGCCATGCATGACCGTTTACAAGTTCATTTTACAGGCATCAATGAAATACACAGATATATATTTGAATGCCCATTAGTAGGGTTAAATTATTAGCATTATATTATGCGTTTGAATAAACTAATTCTTCGCTCATGATATTTGCAAAAATTCATTCATTACACCACTGATGAATTGTATAATTGTATTTTAATGAATCTTGAATTCATACATGTGAAATATAACCAACCATTAATGGTGAGATTTCAACTATTCTTCGTAATAAAAATATTACTATATTTATTTGGGAATAACAGGATGTGCATTTCCTCTAACTTGGCCAGGAAATGAGAAGCATAGAATATCATAATGCTTAATGCATTACACATTTAGCTTCAGTGCATACAGTGTACGCTAGTTACAATGAATACGCATTATAATGGGAATGTTATGTGGAAATAAATAGATAATATCGAAAGAAACCTGTTTAGTTTAATGTACATCATTAATAATAAAATAAGCTAATATATCAGCCTCATTAGAAAATAAATTGTGTGTTTAACCAGTGGAGACATTTGAAAATACTAAATAGTATGCCTATTATATGTTAAAGATATAAAATAATTAGGAATAAGTAAAATCAGAAAAAATAGAGAAGTTGATTATTGCGAATTATCTAGTTATTTAAACTTTAGTTTAATCCACATTTTCACACTTATACAGTAAAATATATATTTGATCAACTTATCAGCATCATGTTGGGGTGAGTATAAAACAAAGTGACATGTAACATGTGTTAACTTTCATTTATTGTTTTGGTTCCCCCAACATGCCTCTGTAACCTGATCCATGTACAATGTACAACAAGTACTGCTAATCAGTACTGCTGCATTAACCACATTAGGCCCACTGATTTGGCCTAATATACTGGTCCCTACTGTTCTGTAGTACAGTATTACTACTTCGATTAGCCTTACATTCTTGTACTTGTATTCAAATACATGTTAGCAAGTTCAGTAACTGGCACTCTCACCGGGAAACCTAGTGCTCCTAAGCGTCTTATGCTTAGGCCTATAAAACATAGGCTATAATCTTATGCTGTCATCAGGCCATACTGTATATTTTATTTTACCATCCAAAACTATTTAATTAGGTCCCGGGAGGCTGTTGCCTGCACCATTGCACAGTGTGTACGAAAACTGCCAGCGGTTACCCATTACCGGTATGTATACCCCCAGCCAGGAGGTCTTAAGAAGGTATTTCCAGAATATTTTAGGTCGCCTATACCTAGACCTCCGTAACAAACACACTACATTAAAATACTAGATAATCATTGTGAATTTCGTGTACAATTTCGAATGTGCAGTTGATAATTATTGTAGTGCAGTAATAGGCCTACTAAATAAACCTAAAAAAACAAATGTACATACTGTACAATGCATCAAAATTAGCGCAATTGTTGTATAAAATATACACACTGTACGTACATAGACGGGGGGGGGGGGGGGGGGGGGGGTAGCTCAGTTGCCCGAGCGCCGGGCCTGTAATCTATTGGTTGTAGGTTCAGCCCCGCCAGATTCCAGTCAGCCTTTTAGCCACTGGGGTCGATAAAATTACTGTAGTACCAGTTAAATGACTAGGAGCAAATCTTGGGATAGGAGTAGCGCCCTGCCCTACCTTCGTGTAGCAGCTATCGAAAGAGGAGCCTTCGGGTCGCCTTGAGCCTCGGCCGACTGTTTGCTTTTTTTTTGATACCTATACATTGAAATTATTCTAATTCATAATATAATAAAATAAAACAGCCTCGATAAGTTTTAAAGAAAATTTTAGAATTAGTATTCTAGAAGTCTTCAATGCGGCCTTGATTTTGTTATAAATTTTTCCATGTAATTCTAACTAGTAAGAAGTGTAATGTGGCAAGGGAGCCCCATAATTTTGGAATAGCAAGTGCATAAAAAATACTTTTTACATTTTTTCGATGTATTGAATAAAATGGGGGGTAAACGTTACGCCTACACTTACACACGCCTACAGACGCCTACAAACACTTACACACGCCTACAGACGCCTACACTTACACACGCCTACAGACGCCTACACTTACACACGCCTACAGACGCCTACAAACACTTACACACGCCTACAGACGCCTACACTTACACACGCCTACAGACGCCTACACTTACACACGCCTACAGACGCCTATAAACACTTACACACGCCTACAGACGCCTACAAACACTTACACACGCCTACAGACGCCTACAAACACTTACACACGCCTACAGACGCCTACAAACACTTACACACGCCTACAGACGCCTACAAACACTTACACACGCCTACAGACGCCTACAAACACTTACACACGCCTACAGACTCCTACAAACACTTACACACGCCTACAGACGCCTACAAACACTTACACACGCCTACAGACGCCTACACTTACACACGCCTACAGACGCCTACACTTACACACGCCTACAGACGCCTACAAACACTTACACACGCCTACAGACGCCTACAAACACTTACACACGCCTACAGACGCCTACACTTACACACGCCTACAGACGCCTACAAACACTTACACACGCCTACAGACGCCTACAAACACTTACACACGCCTACAGACGCCTACACTTACACACGCCTACAGACGCCTACAAACACTTACACACGCCTACAGACGCCTACAAACTCTTACACACGCCTACAGACGCCTACAAACACTTACACACGCCTACAGACGCCTACAAACACTTACACACGCCTACAGACGCCTACAAACACTTACACACGCCTACAGACGCCTACAAACACTCACACACGCCTACAGACGCCTACAAACACTTACACACGCCTACAGACGCCTACAAACACTTACACACGCCTACAGACGCCTACAAACACTTACACACGCCTACAGACGCCTACACTTACACACGCCTACAGACGCCTACAAACACTTACACACCCCTACAGGCGCCTACACTTACACACCCCTACAGGCGCCTACAAACACTTACACACGCCTACAGACGCCTACAAACACTTACACACGCCTACAGACGCCTACAAACACTTACACACGCCTACAGACGCCTACAAACACTTACACACCCCTACAGACGCCTACACTTACACACGCCTACAGACGCCTACAAACACTTACACACGCCTACAGACGCCTACAAACACTTACACACGCCTACAGACGCCTACAAACACTTACACACGCCTACAGACGCCTACAAACACTTACACACGCCTACAGACGCCTACACTTACACACGCCTACAGACGCCTACAAACACTTACACACCCCTACAGGCGCCTACACTTACACACCCCTACAGGCGCCTACAAACACTTACACACGCCTACAGACGCCTACACTTACACACGCCTACAGACGCCCCCCAACACTTACACACGCCTACAGACGCCTACACTTACACACGCCTACAAAACACTTACACACGCCTACAGACGCCTACAAACACTTACACACGCCTACAGACGCCTACAAACACTCACACACGCCTACAGACGCCTACAAACACTTACACACGCCTACAGACGCCTACACTTACACACGCCTACAGACGCCTACAAACACTTACACACCCCTACAGGCGCCTACACTTACACACCCCTACAGGCGCCTACAAACACTTACACACGCCTACAGACGCCTACAAACACTTACACACGCCTACAGACGCCTACAAACACTTACACACGCCTACAGACGCCTACAAACACTTACACACCCCTACAGACGCCTACACTTACACACGCCTACAGACGCCTACAAACACTTACACACGCCTACAGACGCCTACAAATACTTACACACGCCTACAGACGCCTACAAACACTTACACACGCCTACAGACGCCTACAAACACTTACACACGCCTACAGACGCCTACACTTACACACGCCTACAGACGCCTACAAACACTTACACACCCCTACAGGCGCCTACACTTACACACCCCTACAGGCGCCTACAAACACTTACACACGCCTACAGACGCCTACACTTACACACGCCTACAGACGCCCCCCAACACTTACACACGCCTACAGACGCCTACACTTACACACGCCTACACACCTATGTACCGGCCTGCCATGCATCTGACTGTTGATCCTCAAACTGCTGATTCTGAATTAAATTATGTTTCCTATCTCTAGTTTATTGTTTTGGTTCATTTCAACTCGCCTCTGTAACCTGCTTCTTTACTAACCTGCCTACAAGTCGGTGTAAGTATAGGCGTGTGTAAGTGTAGGCGTAGCGTTTACCCCCCATAAAATGCGACATGGTCACATTTTATGTTGTTGACATTGAAAACAATTGAATCACGAGAACAATTACAAACAATCTATTAAATAAAGAATATTCATTTGTCTGTTGGCGTTGAGAGTTTGATACATGAATTCCAAATTGGGAACTTGTTTGTGGTACATAAATATCCCTGCAATACTATTTAAAGTATTATTCTCGATCAAATTAAAACCTCCCGGGCCCCCATATACGGGGGTTCGGGTTTGAGGAACACACAAGTAAAGCCAAGAAAGCAACAAGCCGTACAAGTCAAATATGTTAATTATGAAACCACCCGGATTCTATTGGCGGAAAAGATTTTAATTAAAAATAAAGATTAATGAAGTTGCAAGGATAACAAGAGCGAGACCAAACCAAATGATATATAAAATATAATCAACAGACCCCCAAAAATCCCAAAGATCCCCAAAAACCTGGCAAAACTAACATTAGTTGATGGTAAGTATATTTAACAGAAATCCGCAATTCCACTTTACCAAGAGTCACAACCCCGAAGGTACTAATCCCCATCCTATTACCTCCTGCGGAATCGTTTAATTTCCTTAATTAAACTGACATAAAAACTAAACGTCAACAATTTCTACCTGCACACTTCCTTTCTATGTACATTACAACCCTTTTAACTTTCCTCTAATTTAATTTATTCACCATATAGTTCATTCATTGGAAGTACTTTTCTCGCTGTGTGTGCTGCTTCCGCTACCGCCATCGTGTGCAGTGATGGCAGGCCTTCTATGGGGCGCCGTGGGCTTCAAAAATATGAAAATATCGGAGACTGGTTCAGATTCGCGGCGACTGGTTTAGATTCTCGGCGACTGGTTTAGATTTCGGCCAAGATTTCGGCCAAGATTTCGGCTTAGAATCTTTAGAAATCTTGGCAAAAATCTAAACCGAAATCTAAGCTAAAATCTAGGCCAAAATTTCAATAACGTGACTTTCTTGTCAGTCTGTGTTTCTCTGTTACCAGTCTGCCAGTACAGTACTACAGTAGGCCTACCGCAGTACCATAGTGTGTAGATACTCTATGACCAAAAGTAATGACTTAGAGTTTTGAGTTACCTATGGTATATAGGCCTACCTTACTGGACAAATGGTGAAGTCGGCTTAGATTTCAGCCAAGATTTCGGCTTAGATTTCGGCCAAGATTCTAAGCCGAAATCTTGGCCGAAATCTGAGCCGAAATCTTGACCGAAATCTAAACCAGTCACCGAGAATCTGAACCAGTCCCCGACATTTTCATATTTTTGAAGCCCACGGCGCCCCATAGCCTTTTTCAATTTCCAACAAACTAACACAATTAACTACTGTAGTAGTTGGAAATTGTCTGCTAAGCACAGGATTCTATGCCTGGGTTCCAGCCAGCACTTCACGCCAAAACTTAATGGTAATTATGATATGGTGGTTAGTAGGTTGGCAGTGCAGTTGGCTTGAAGTTTATAAAAGTCAAACTATCTTGTGTCTAGGCATGCAGGAAAATAAATAGGAATGGATACTTTAGACGATCGATGTTATCTTAAAAAGCACAGCAGTAGGCTTATGTATACTATAAGTGGTGAGATGTGGGAAACTATCAATGGTCAAATGAAATAACATTTTGTTTCCTCATTGTTGGTGTAATATATGAAATTGAAGAATTTTGTAACTTTTTATATAAAATGGTAGTTTAATGTACTCTATTTTCTCGATATTTCATACAATATACATTATTTATATTTAAATATTAAGTAACATAAACGAAATGTTAAAACAAAACAAATCAAAGGAAAAGTAAGGTATCAACGAATATATTATGGTGTGAGTTAATTCAAGCTGTGGCATTCATGCACAGCAGACCATCATAGAAATAGTATAGAACTAATTAATTATGTAAAAATACAAAATTATATTTCATACAATAATTACTAAGAAATTCGATCAATTATTAGGTGCTTAATTCTAGAACAAAATCAACCTACAAATTGTAAAGATACGTTTTGGAAATTCTAAACCATGCTGGTCCGATGTACGATGTCGAGTTTAGTTAATAAATTTAAAACTCCATCAATTTAATATGCACACAGTAATAAGAAATCCTTATGAATGCAATTAAATACATATTATTCTAGAAAAATTTCCTCAAAAAGTATGAAGTCTTGGCATTGGTGCTTCGAAACTAGGCTAGTGAGATTCAGAATATTGTGTTTAATATAACAATCGAAAACCCCATCAAATTCCGTAAAGGCGTTGATAAAATATTGCAACCTGCATGCAACCAGGGCAAGAGTTTGTATTGTATTCTGTGGAAGGAGCTATCAGCTGGGTAAAATGATTATTTGGCTTTGGTCAGAGAGAGATCCCACTCTGTATTCCCTCTATCTAGCACAACTCTAGTAGGGCCTATAGGATGCACTGGGAAGAGTTAACTTTTGATGAATGATCAAATTTATTGTATGTATTACTTAATATTGAATAGTTAAGTTCTGTTTGAGAAAATAATTTGAAATAACATAAAAAAATTATAAAGTGATGAAAAATCGCAGATAAACAAGCAAAAACATTTCCATTTGAGTTTTAGTTGGATAACCTATAGCAAAATTCTAAATTTTATTGTATGAGTATGCAAGCATGACTTAAAAACTCTTAAAAACTGAAAAAAAAAAATGGAATGGAATGTATTGGTAATCGCCATTTTCTGTATCTTTAGTCTTCAATCAATAAACCGTGTTACATTTACATTTCAGCTCTAGGAAACCGCTGCGCTACTTCACTTCCCCAACAACACCTTTCTTCTCACTTTTAATTTAATTTCCCTTTTAGACAGTGCATATCCTGCCTGTACTGTAATCTATTCCAACAACTCAGGATTAGGATTCCTTGCAGTGAGTGTCCTTTGGATTGCTCAGATACACCCACTATGATGTCCACTTTACTTTGACATATGTCAGATAAACAACATACATACTAATCATCCTCGAAACTTCCCTCGCAACCAAGGACATTGCTAGAAAGAGAAACATATTTTCATTGTCGCTTTTGAAATACATTGTAAAAGTTAACATGAATTTTTTTCTTTAACTTATACAATTTTGCACTGGACTGACGTTTCTAATTTGCTTCAAAGTAACATCCAATCTTCCTGGAATGGGGCGGTGCTCGAAAATCTTATTTGGATTGTAATTGATTAAGGAGTAAGGTGCCCTGAATCGAGGGGTGGGGTGTGTTTTTTAAACATATGTTAAGTAAGCGAGCAATGCTAATTTTGAAAATTGTTTGTGATTGGCTATTGCAGATCCGCAATTACAACGTCAAAGTCATTGTTGGTGACCTGAATGCGCAAATTGTCCCAGAAAACATCAAGTGTTACACCTATGACACCAGTTTGAACAGAAATAGGTTCTTAGTCTTAAACGAGCGGATGAAGTGGTAGGCATTCACCAGCTGGAACATAGTTTAAGGATGATAGAAATAAGGTAAAATATTGATGGTCTTTAGCTGGTTTATTATATTAATTAACCCTATTAAACCCGGGGGGGGGGGGTCAATATGACCCCCCCCCGTGGTTTTTTTGTTATGAACTCTGAAACAAATGCAGTGGGCACCGCTGCACGGTGTGTTAGTCCTGATAGATGGTCGATACGGATATCACTTGGGTCGGATTCCGGGTTATCGATTTTTCTTAGGATAGCATTGATGAGGCGAACTTGCTCACCCCACACCACTGCTTCCAATAGAAGGCTCTAACCTTCTGCACGTGTTCTAGAGAAAATGGGTCTACATTACCAGGGGTATCAAATACTTCACAACCATAGGTTATGCTGGGGACAATTATTGCTAACCAGATAATTTTAGCTGTTTCCATGGATACTGTTTGAATGTGGACCTTCAGTGCTAGGCGAGCGCAACATACAAGACCTTTACTGTAAAAGTGATTGTAATGAGCAGAAGCACCATTTGGGTTATATTGAAAAATATCGAGACATGAAAAATATCGAGAGTAAAAATAACGCGAGTAAAAACATCGAGTGTTGAAAAATAACGATAATATCGAGAGTTCAAAAAATATCGAGAGTAAAAATATCGAGAGTAATAATATCGAGTGTTGAAAAATATCGAGAGTAAAAATATCGAGTGTGTTGAAAATTATCGAGAGTAAAAACATCGAGTGTTGAAAAATATCGAGAGTAAAAATAACGAGTGTCGAAAAATATCGAGTGTTGAAAAATATCGAGTGTTGAAAAATATCGAGTGTTGAAAAATATCGAGTGTTGAAAAATATCGAGAGTTGAAAATATCGAGAGTAAAAATATCGATAGTAGGCCTAACAATTTTTTAAATAAGGGTTGTATGATAATTTTTTTTCTTAAAAATGTTCTAGAACAAAAAAAATGTGTTCTAGAACAAAAATATTTATCAACATTTGGTAGCTTTCACGTGTTCTATAACATTTATAAAAAGATGTAGAAAATACTAGTTATTTAAAAAAATTAAAAGAGATTTTTGTTCTAGAACAAAAATATTTATCAAAATTTATAGCTAGCACTTCTTTTATAATATTTATTAAAAAAATAGCAAAAACTAGCTAGTATAATAAATCTGGTAAATGGGTACCCAAGGTGTATTAATGCCATTCACTTGCACTGTTGTAACACATGCACTGCAATATTGTTCCATAATTCTAAATAAAATGCTCACGCAAAATGCAATATTTTTAGTCTCGATATTTTTCAACACTCGATATTTTTACTCTCGATATTTTTACTCTCGATATTTTTCAATACTCGGTATTTTTCAACACTCGTTTTTTTTACTCTCGATATTTTTCAATACTCGGTATTTTTCAACACTCGTTTTTTTTACTCTCGATATTTTTCAACACTCTATATTTTTACTCTCGATATTTTTTTTTAATCACGTTAATTTTCAACACTCGTTATTTTTACTCTCGATATTTTTACTCTCGTTATTTTTACTCTCGATATTTTTCAAGTCTCGATTTTTTAACCATTACCACCATTTGTTGTTGACAAGATTACGCCTACGTACGCAAAGTTATTTTGGAATTCCAACTGCACACCGTTATAAGATAAATTATCTGAACCAGAGAGTCTACCACCTCAACAAAATTTTACTGCCTTAGTTTTACTTATATTCACTGTTAAATTTTTGTTAAACATTGTGTAACCTATTTAAACTTCGTTGGATATCAGCAGTGGATTTTCCAATGATCACCAGATCATTGGCCTACATTATGCAAAAACATGTGGCAATTAATAAAATAGACGGTAGGTCGGAAATAAATAAACTAAAAAGTAAGGGTGACAATTTATCACACACAATTTATCGGTTAGATTTTGAATTTGGTTCAATGATACCTCCAGCTTAAAGTATTACATGTACACAACATGCGGTTGAAACCAACTACAACACCTTGTATAGCGAAGTTCCAGATTCTCTGTTTTTTTGGTTTTTTTGTTTTCATGTTTTTTTGTTTTTCTTCTTCTGTAAAAATTCCCCAGCCACCCATTACTTATCGTTATGTGTATTCTACCTAACCATGCGCTACAAGTAGACACCATATAATCATATGTTACCTAATGCCATTATCTTCCACACATTACCTTCCTGTGATCTACCTATCAGCTTTTCCCAATTCAACCTTATATTTGTACTTTAGATTGACAGCTTATAACTAACTCTGTGTATTTTCCCTATCACAATTATACCATACATTGGAAGCAGGACAATTCGGTCCCGGACAATTCGGTCCGGACAATTCGGTCCCGGAAAATTCGGTCCCGGACAATTCGGTCCCATTAATTTTATGTTTTGGGACCGAATTGTCCGGGACCGAATTGTCCGGGACCGAATTGTCCGGATACTGACTAGGACAATTCGGTCCCAAAACATGCATATTAATGGGACCGAATTGTCCGGGACCGAATTGTCCGGGACCGAATTGTCCGGATACTGACTAGGACAATTCGGTCCCAAAACATGCATATTAATGGGACCGAATTGTCCGGGACCGAATTGTCCGGGACCGAATTGTCCGGGACCAAATTTAATTGGTACTATATAATGGTGAATGTTCTAGAACCTTAATATATATTATTATATGGTAGCTAGTGTTTTTTTTGCTAGCTAGTATTTTTTTTTTAATAAAAAAATTTACTTTTTTTTGTTAACATTATTATTTATGGTCGCTATGGTGTTTTTATGGAGCTTGTGAATTATTCACTAGCTAGTAATAGTATGTATTTAAAATATTTAAAGCTGATTTTTTTAATATATTGCGTAAGTATACTGTATGTGTTGTTGGTTGGTTAACAAGCCTAAATTATTATCCCAGATAATAGCTGGATCTCATTCAGGGACTGTTATAATATCATCAATATTGTTGGTAATTAATATAATCAGCAACAGTTTAGGCCTAATTCTGAAATATCATTGTTTTCACAGGTTTTTATAATTTCAAGGAAATGCTAGCTAGTAAAAAAAACACTAGCTACACCTTAATAAATAATATATAATAATGTTCTCGAACACTACCAATAACAAAAATAAAAAAAAATACAGTATTTTTAAAATTTCAAAAAATTATAGCAAGTAAATAACACTAGCTACCATAACAAATATCTCTACTAATGTTCTAGAACATTCACCAATATCAAAAAAGCACTAAAAAGTTGCTATCAGGAACCGGACAATTCGGTCCCGGACAATTCGGTCCTAGGACAATTCGGTCCTAGGACAATTCGGTCCCGGACAATTCGGTCCCGGACAATTTGGTCCCATTTATTTAGTGTTTTGGGACCGAATTGTCCGGGACCGAATTGTCCGGGACCGAATTGTCCGGACCGAATTGTCCGGGTCCGAATTGTCCGGGACCGAATTGTCCTACATCCCATACATTATATATACACGCTAACTTTTCTGAGATTCACCTATCGCTATCAGGTATTCCCCTTTAAAATAGTATATTTATATATATTTATATAGACCCTCTACTCTTCCTGTTAGTTGCTAGTTACTGTACATAGTCTGATGCAGACCAGTAGGTCGAAAACGATCATTATTGTTATCTTTAATAAACCAGCTAAAGACCTTCAATATTTTATTTTAATTCTATCATTCTTCTTCTTAGTCTTAGAACTAATGGAAGAATGTGCATTGATTCCAAGAAACACCACTTTCGAAAAGAATAAGGGGAAACTGTGTAAGCCTTTCAAAATCCTAATGGAACCAGAGCACAGCTGGATTACATCCTTATCAACAAAAAGTGGAGTAACTAACAGCATGAATATCTGCGACCCTGCGACGCATACAGCTCGTTCAACCTAATTGGTTCGGACCACAGAATTGTGACTGCAGAGATCAGACTCAGTTTGAGAGCCAGCAAACGCAGAATTTAAAAACCGCAACAGTGTTCAAACGACAAAGTTCAATATACAAGAATATAATATAAGCCTACAAGGAATCAGCCACGAGGCAAATCCCCCAGAAACCCAAACGAAAACAGTATGTGCCATGGCAAAACTCTGAGGTTACTTGTAAGAGAGAAGATCTTAAGATAATCATGTAAAATCATGATTTATTTGCTGAAGGTATATCCGCATATTCCATTATCGAACAGACAATAATTATAGTTTATTGACCGTGTAAATATACAACACTCTACAACATACACACTTATAATGCACTAACATACACACTTATAATGCACTAACATAAACACTTATAATGCACTAACATACACACTTATAATGCACTAACATACACACTTATAATGCACTAACATACACACTTATAATGCACTAACATACACACTTATAATGCACTAACATACACACTTATAATGCACTTATGTATAAATTCATTAATATTTATTATTAAAGCAATCCGCGTTCCGTTATTCAGCTATTTCCATCACAGTTGTACCTCGCGGAGCAGTACATTAATATATTGTTTTTTAGTTTAAATTATTTTTTTTAGTTTTAGTTTTTTAGTTACCAGCTAGTATAATTTCATGCTATTTCACAATCGAAATAAATTCATTTTTGGAGTTTATTATTACCTCGAAAAACCAGGATTATACGGATATATTACTGGTTTGTAGCTTCAGCAATGTGTAAACAAAAAACCGAGAATTAATGATAAACAACAATATATAAATATAAATTAAATAAATCTTTGACGGACTGGCAAAGATGTGCCTGATTTCGATCATTTCGGTCGCATCATAATTAATTAACATATTTATGCTTTATCATTGGTTATATATGCCGTCATCAATTCACAAACATGGGGACCAGCTTCTACAGAGATGGTGGGTAAGATTACATCTTGTTATTATATATTCAGCACAATATGCAAATTTGAAATAAACAGGTAATATCAGTTCAAGTTCTTCTATATCTCATTCACAGGTAGGATCACGATCCGCCAACAAAGATAATGCTACATACTTTATACATTGCTTTTTAATTTCCTATGAGAATTAGAATTGGATTATTAAGTAAATGTATTTGATGTTGCCTAACTAAGGCTATTTGTTGGATGGCTACCTTTCCCTAAGGGTTTATTTCCCTACCATTACGCTAACTAACACGGAAAATTATCACCATGATAATTCCGATAGGTAGTGCGTTTTGGTATATAGTTCCCAATACATCGAAAGGTACATAACCGCATTGCTTGTGTAGCTCATATATCAAAATGATAAACCGAACTAAAATGCTCCGACAAAAATTATTAAAATACGACCGGGATAAATCTCAATGTCACGGAATTTGTGCTTGTGACGTTCCAATTATTTATTAAAACGACATCTACATAAAATAAGTGAATATAATATTTAATTAGTCACGTATTTCATGTAGTTTCAATTGCAATACAATTGTAATACAAACATATGGCAGACAAACAAACTTTTGGCAATTGGAAGAAATTGCAGCTCGAATTTCTTAGTTACATTGACCAATTTAAAGCCAACATAAAATGTGATTTGAAACTACAAAAATAATGAGCTGCAATGTCTCCAAGGAATGAGGAGGCTTAAGCTACAGTGTTCAATTAGTTAGTCATACATACACAACACTCTATGGATCTTTTCGTGGAATCTCGTTAATCTCGATTGCTGCAAAGCAATACAACATAATTATATTAAATCGCATCAGAGATCCCATTGAGAGACTGCTCCGTGGAAATCAGAATGGGTTCCGTGAAGATCTTGGGACCATGGAGCCCATTTTGGCACTTAGAAGGATAATTGAAGAGTTATCAAAAAAGAAAGACAGGCATCTGGCTGTTATCTTTGTTGACTTCTTCAAGGCCTTTGATTCAGTCTCTCGCTCACGTATGTTCAGCATACTTTCATTATATGGGATTCCTGATGAAATTATTGCAGCAATCAGATCAGTATACGATGGTTCGACAACATTTTGTGTCTACTTTTGACGGTGACACAGAACCATTTGAAGTGTTATGGGGCGTCCTTCAGGGTGACACACTTGCAACATTCTTATTCGTAATTTTGGTTGATTATGTTCTACGCATGTCCTTAGACCAATTTAATAAATATGGGGTGATTGTAACACCCCCCTACTGGCACAAGAAGTACAGGAAATCCAGCAAACTACCTTACTGAACTAAACTTTGCTTATGACTTAGGGGTTTTGTCAGAATCACTAGAGGGAGCCCAAAGGCTCCTCTGCTCATTGAAACAGGTTTCTTCTAGTGTTGGTCTTTTTGTAAATTCCAAGAAGACCAAAATCATGACAGTCAACCTAGACAGCCCTCCAGAAATGTCTGATCATAAGGGCATAAGCTCTAAGGACGGCTTGCTTGAGCACGTAGATGACTTCTGCTAGTTGGGATGATGGATCAGAAAGTCAGGTGAAGACCTTCGGATACGTAAGGGATAGGCTACCAAATCTCTGGAATGCACTTTCACAAGAATGCTGCGCCAGGTTCATTGTGTCAAGTACAATGAACACATCTCCAATCAGACTCTATACAACATCGGTGATGTCTCATTGGTTCCCCCAAGTTTGACACTATAACAAAGTCGCCTCCGCTTTGCAGGACATTGCTTTTGCCGTGAGGACCAGCCAGTGCATAATATTGTGCTTTGGCGGCCTCATGGAGTGAATACGCATGGTGGACAGCCCATGACTTTCTTGAGACGCATCTTAAAGGACACTGGCCTTGAAGATGCGGATGATCTAGCAAATGTCATGGGTGATAGGGAGTTGTGGCGGCGCAATTTTGTCGACCAGCCGGTACAGTTTTCTTAATATATATGTAATATAAATATAATGCTGCTACATTGCAGCATGCCGATCGTAGTAGTAGGGGGGAGAAGGCCCTCATTACATTAATTACTGAAATCAATGCTTATTAATAAAACGAGGTATTCAACTAGTAGTCATTCCGTTGTTGGTGTTGTTAATTTCCAGTTAGGTTTGCTTCATATGGCGAAGTTGGTAGACGGCGCAGTGGTGAAGATGGTAGAGCGTGGGATTTGGAAACTCTAGGTGCTGCGTTCAATCCCCCTTTCCGGTAAATTTTTGTACTAAGATTGGTGTTAAGTCATTCAAGTAGACATTTCAAGGAGCCGTTAAAATTACTAGAATCACTATTACCTGATTGGTTTTAAACTGGATTCGATTCGGCAACGCCATCAGCTGATTTCAAAATGCCATATTGCTGATTTGGCGGCAGGAAATAGTCGCGATAGTGATTCTAGTAATTTTAAGGACTATTTTAAGGGCCTTAAAACTACTAGAGTCACTATTTCGGAAGCCCTTAAAACAACCAGAGGCACCATCCGGTAACACAGGGCCACTGACAGAACTGACAAGCAAACGTTAAATTGACTAACACTGTGGGGCGAGCCACGAAAGTGAGCGAGTTTAGAATACGCGTACCATCTCAACCTCGCTTCTATCTGTCGGTCTGCCAGGCGGTTGGTCGGTCGGTCCGTTTAATCTTTGAATGCTAATACAGTAACTCAGTGAATCTTTGATGAAATTATACCAAACGTGGTTCACAAGTATAGTAACGTCAAAAGTTTAGAAAGTTTTCAGAATTTTGGTGTCATGCATTTAAATGGTCCGCCTCTAGGAGGCGCTAAATATCACTTAGTCTAGGCTTAATAACTTTGGAACCACTTCATTGATTTTGAATAACCTATGGATGGTTCTCAATTAATTATTAGGTACGGTCAGAGACCTAAACCATCAACATCGGTCGCTAGATGGCGTTCAAATTTACCGCTAGAATATAAGTTTTGAATTAAGAATATTACATATAACCGATTAAACTATAATATTTATTGCTATGACTTTGTGTTAATTTCAAACGTCTGTTTCCAAATTTCAAACTCTGTCATATTATTTAAGTTGATCTCTAGATTTTCTCCTCCATTAGACGTATGGGTATGCACCTTGTCCTTGGGTCGCCAATTACCTGAATGGTATTTACTATTATGGGTATTCAATGATCTTTTATTTTTATATTGCTTACCGCAACTAATACATGATTCCATGTTAATATATTTTGATGACAACTACTCCGCCATTTTGAAAGAATTCGTCTGTTAACTGTATGAACTGCAATAACTCCTGCAGCACTCTACAGTAGAAATGGACTAGAGAGAGATACTACTGTACTGTAGTACAGGCCTACATCATACATAGTAGTAGTAGTATGAACTGCAGTAACTCCTGCAGCACTCTACAGTACAACATGGACTAGAAGAAGATACTACTGTACTGTAGTACAGGCCTACATCATACATAGTAGTAGTAGTATGAACTGCAGTAACTCCTGCAGCACTCTACAGTACAACATGGACTAGAGAGAGATACTACTGTACTGTAGTACAGGCCTACATCATACATAGTAGTAGTAGTATGAACTGCAGTAACTCCTGCAGCACTCTACAGTACAACATGGACTAGAAGAAGATACTACTGTACTGTAGTACAGGCCTACATCATACATAGTAGTAGTAGTATGAACTGCAGTAACTCCTGCAGCACTCTACAGTAGAAAATGGACTAGAAGGAGATACTACTGTACTGTAGTACAGGCCTACATCATACATAGTAGTAGTAGTATGAACTGCAATAACTCCTACAGCACTCTACAGTAGAAAATGGACTAGAAAGAGATACTACTGTACGGTACTGTAGTACAGGCCTACATCATACATGCTTTTCAATTTAGCACAAAGCACACTACTGCACAGGGAAAAAAACGCAATCAAAATTTGCAGCGAAATAAGATGAGGAGAGTAATTAGATCGTAATTACGAAAAACCGGAAAACTATAAAGGGTAGGATTTCCCTACCGTCCTTAACATGATTCACAAAACTAATAAAGTTATACTGCACAGATATTAATTAATTTTAATTGTGTATTCAATTCAATAATGGGAGACGGCCCGGTGTACAAGGATGAGATAACTCCCTCTTGAATTGACCTCCCAGTCATCTCAGCATAGGCTGAGAACACTCCTCAGTCGTCTCAGCGTAGGCTGAGAACACTCCTTAGTCGTCTCAGCCTAGGCGGAGAACACTCCCCATTTATCTCAGCCTAGGCTGACAACACTCCCCTTAGGCTAATTGAGTTATAATTCATATCCGTACCTGTGTTATTTTCGTATATTGCAAAAAATAAAACTGTAACCTATGTTATTGACATATCGTGTATTGTTTTGGTTAGAAAACCCGCCAATGTAACCTGCTCCTTTCCGTTAATTAAGAAATCTATGGAGAAAACTGGGGCGTGTTTTCATCCTAGGCTGAGAAGACTGGGGAGTCATATTTGGTGGGGAGTTATCTCAATCTCAGCCTGCTACACCGGTCCAAAAATTCCCAAAGCAGTTCACATCCGAGCTATCGCTATCACTTTAAATTCCAATTCACATTACAATACAACTGTACAGTATACAAGTACAGACGATTAGGCATCGTTTTAATACAATGAAAGCGTACCAAGAGGAAAGCGTAGAGGAATGCTGTAGGGCTGCAGTGCCGGATTAACCTTAAGGCATATAAGGCACGTGCCTTAGGGCTAGCAGAAAATACGGACCATTTTTTCTCAGCGAGTCATTATACTGTGAAAAAAATATTTTTATCTGAAAAGTCTACATTTTTAATCACTAAAATTTCTAGAAAACAGAGCAAGAAAGTGCATCTTTCGACTACTTTCTATCCCTAAATTTGTGATAGAAAGTACAAAATTCTACTGTAGCTCAGTCAACCGACAGGTGCTGTGTTATTAGTTCGAGACCTGATGGCAGGGAAATAATAAAACATGGGCAGTAATACTTTAAAGGGCTAATTATGACCAGTGGAGAATTTAATTTTATTTATTTGTGGGGAATTATTTGTAGTTATACTCTTAAACTTTATAGAACAACCAAATAATGACGTGGTGACATGGAAATACTGTACATACTGTAGTAAATGTATGGCGTTGAGATACGGTAGTGCAAAATTAATTTTATTTACCGGAAACGAGTTTTATATAGGCTCTAATATATAAAAAAAAGGATAAATAAATTGTAGATAAAATAGTTGTTGATAAAAAAAAAAACGTGTCAGAAATAACTTCTTGTCACTACTGTAATTTAATATAACCGAAATTCAGATGTTCTGCCCTCGTGTATTGAATTTTGCAATTTTGAATTTGAAGTCCTGTACAGATAAGTACCCTGCGAAACCTACCCTAAAGAAAATAAATAACACATTCCCACGATCCGATCAAAATTGCTAAATGCTTAAGGGGGCCAACAATAACCCCCGCATAAATGAAATTTACGAAAATTTACACAATTTTTTGTAGTTTGATAGAAGGGCTTTCATAAGGTGATATCGGTTTTCAACATTGAATTATTTTTGACCTCAAAACTGCTCTTTTCAACAACATAATATTTTGCTGATATTTATGACTCTCTGTATAAAACAACCATTTTATCGGTTTGTCGATTTTGACTTTTTTTCTCACTAAATTCCCTACTACTATTTTATTTTTTACTCAATTTCCATCAAACCTATACCAAAATGTTCAGCAGCTTTAGGACTACTATCGTTGGTTTTGTAAAACATGGCCGTTTGGATCTTCTAGACCCGGTTTTGTAACTGCTACACTTTGTCTATCACAAAATATTTGATTCCCAAAATATAGCCCGGAAATACTAAAACCCCCATAAATCTTTCAAAAACAATAATTTTGTGCTAAAATTTTCATAGAAGATGGCCTATATATTATCTAGGTCCATTTTACCAAAGTCTTGGACCAATAACTTCAATGCAGGTGGTATTACAGATGCTTAAACATGAGCTAATTTACATATAAATGCCTCAAAATTTATACAAATTTTGAAAAAACCCGACCTGTTCAAAAAGTGCCATATTTTTCGAAGAATCGGTTTATATCAGTTTTCATAGTATATAAAAGATCACAGATCATTCATTGTGTTAAAATTTCAGAATAGTAGCTTTATAAATAAAACAAATAGATTATTGGGGTAATGGTCCCATTAATATATTAAAAATTAAAGCTTGAGAAATTCTACCAAAACCATTACACATTTTATAGCAAAGGTTTTATAGGCATAATATGCCGTTTAGTAATGTTACAATTCTTGATGAAAACTATTTTTGCAAAGTACTTATTATTAAAGTACTTATTTGAAATATTATAATACTAATTAATTTAATTAATTTGGCGGGGTAGCTCAGTTGGTTGAGCGCCGGGCCTGCAATCTATTGGGTGTAGGTTCAGCCCCGCCAGGGTCCACTCAGCCTTTCATCCACTGGGGTCGATAAAATGAGTACCAGTTAAATAACTGGGAGCAAATCTTGGGATAGGAGTATCGCCCACCCCTACCCTCGGGTAGCCGCTATCGAAAGAGGAGCCTTCGGGTCGCCTCCGGCTTCGGCCGACAGTGTGCTTTGCTTTTTGAATACTAATTACTATTAAATATTATATACTAAAGAGAATACTTTATATTTCATTCTCAACATTTTCTCGATTTCGGTTGCTTTTAGCAGCTTTTTCTTTTGAAAGGATTTGCGGAAAAAGGTAAATTTTCGGGCCATTTTTGGAAATTACTAAAATGTGCCTTAGGGCCACCAGAGGCTTAATCCGGCACTGTAGGGCTGTAGGTAGGTTCTGTATTTTTAAAATGAAAGCGAATTCAATTATGAGCGTTGATGTAACCTGCATCCTGATAACTCCTTTAAATTTAATAATAGTTTAAAACAGAATAGAATAATTGCGATTCTAAACAACATTATATTTCAATTAATTCAAACGGAACGTTTCGACGAAATGTTGTTTAGAATCGCAATACTTATTCTATTCTGTTTTAAACTACGATATCCACCTGGGATAACAATCACCTCTATATTTAATAATAGTGTTTATAGTTGTTTTATAGTGACTCTAGAATTTTTAAGGCCCTTAAAAATAGTCCTTAAAATTACTACAATCACTATTTCCTGTCGCCAAATCAGCAATATGGCATTTTGAAATCAGCTGATGGCGTTGCTAGGTACCCAGTTTAAAACCAATCAGGAAATAGTGATTCTAGTAATTTTAACAGCTCCTGTAGACAGGAGCCTCAAAAGCGGTAAAAGTAATTAAAGTTGTTATATGGGTTACTGGCAGTGCGTAGACGCGCCAGTACAGTATACACGAAGTGGGGCCTTCGCGCAGCACGTGAAATGAGTTAATGCTAAGTATCAACTCGAAAGGATTATAAAAACATAGGAGAAGATTTTCCCGGAAAACGTTAACCCTCTAGCGGGAGACTGGGTAACTGAAGAAGGAAGGATTAGTTTCCCTACAAAGCCACAGCCTATGGTCTATTACATATCTACCAAGTTTCCGATTGACGGATCATAAATAACGAAATGTTGGAAGGTTTTCACTTTCATACATTTAGCCCTCTAGCGGCATATTAAAGAACTACGGATCGATCACCTTCCTCACAAAGACGAGGCATGTGGTCTAGTACATACCGGTACTGTATATTCCAAAATTCAGCTTAAATAGATTAAGATCAAGGAATTCGCAAAGGTTATCACTTTCCTACATTTCGCCCTCTAGCGGCAGACTCGAAAACTCCGGACCGATTACTGTCCACACAAAGACTTAGGATGTCTTCTAGTACATATATGACAAGTTTCAGCGTAATCAGATCATAAACAACTAAATGGAAGAATAATTTCACATTCGGGACATTTCGCCCTCTAGCGGCAGACTGGAGAACTGCAGACAGATTAGCCTCCTTTGAAATTTACAGCTAATGGTCTAGTACATACTTCCCAAGTTTCAGCTTAAACGGATTAAAAGCAAAGAAATGGGTGGCCATTTAATGTTTAGACATGTGGCCCTCTAGCGGGAGACTGGAAAACTTCGGACCGATTACAATCCACACAAAGACTCAGGATGTCATCTAGTACATATATGACAAGTTTCAGCGTAATCAGATCATAAACAACTAAATGGAAGAATAATTTCACATTCGGGACATTTCGCCCTCTAGCGGCAGACTGGAGAACTGCAGACAGATTAGCCTCCTTTGAAATTTACAGCTAATGGTCTAGTACATACTTCCCAAGTTTCAGCTTAAACGGATTAAAAGCAAAGAAATGGGTGGCCATTTAATGTTTAGACATGTGGCCCTCTAGCGGGAGACCATTGCACTGATGGTGTCTGAAAGTCTCTCAAAAATCTCAACTTTTGCTTATATTGATACCTACAAATTTTCAACTTGGCAGCTTTAAATCCGACAAAGTTATTAGCATGTCAAAATCGTAACGACGACGACAACGACGACGACGACAACGACGACGACGACAACGACGACGACGACAACGACGACGACGACGACGACGACAACTATTTGCATAAATTGACCCACCCCCTAACAGTGTCAATTCGCTAAGGCTCCGCCAACTTCGTGGCTCGCCCCACAATATAGTGTTGTAACGTACCTTTCATATATCGAATAGTCCAAACCAACTTAAAAAAACTATCAATAACTAATTGGATCTATCAGTGGTGAACAAATAACCGCGGGAGGATATGACATACATATAATAGGTGGATACATAAATTATTATTACTTATTATTATTATCAACGCAATTATTGAATATAGGCACTATATAAATATAATATATTATTATTATTATTTCAATAATTATTATTATTTCAATATTACAAGCGCATGTGTTGACAGGCGTCTCTGTGAAAAGTTATATTTCCAAACGGTATAATTCTGCTGTAGAACATTACTATCGGCCATAAAGATTTATAAGGACCCAACAAACAAGAACTACAAGAAAACCAATTTGTCTCGAATAAATCTCGTTCAACTTTCATTAGTAAACCAATTATTTTTTTTTTTTTTTTTTTTTTATTATTTTTTTTCTCTATCTTAATTTTTATTATTTAATCTTGGCTGGCGTTGAATTATATTTCTTTGTTGCTAAAGTGGCATTCTTTCGATATGTTAAATTTTATTTTATTGATAATATATCATAATTATTGGAGACAGTGGGAGGGGGTTGCTATTGATGGAAGCCCCATGTCGTCTCAGCGAATTAATAATGTTAGATTTCGTTTAAGGATAAGGAGTATGTTACAGTGGCACGTTATTCTAACCAAAACAATAACCGAGAGTCAATAGAACTCAAAACATTTAAATTTTTCTCCTAATGCTGTCTATTATCTACTGAAGTGTTCAAATTTCATGATTTATCTTCAGGGAGAGGAGATTTGCTTATCTCCGGAAGGATGAAAACCGTCAAGGTTTCATAACCGAATAATAACTCATGTGAGTGGGTGAGAACAGAGCAACGATGACAGGATGCTTCCTTACGCATCCACTCTGATGCATCAATATACCGTTACTGGTGGCACTGTATACTGCGATATAGTACAGTGTGAATCATTCATTAGTAAGGATGATTATAATGAAGCCTTGAAGTTTCCATAAAAATACAAAAGTCAGGAAGGGAACGTAGAAGGAGGTTCCAGACAATACATGTAGCACCTATTTATTGGGGAAAATATATAAAAAATAACCATTAAAATTAAAAATAGTTAAAAAAAATAAAAATTATATAATATATTTATGAAATTGTTTTTTAAATTAATTTTTTACTCTATTATAAGTAACATATAGAAGAGATACCCAGTCATGCCCAGCACCCACTATAGTAGATGTAACATTAACGTAACATTAGATGTGGCATTCGTTTATAGTCCTGACCATTAGTATGTACAACACCTGATGTTGTATAGGTTCTTGGATATCAGTGAATGAATTACTCCTATGGGATTGATTCAGTTAGCAGAGAACAAAGGGGGTGGTGAGGCAGAATGACTGGACACATGGGACAGACAAGTGTGGTAGTGTGTATTTATATGACTGGCGACAGTACATTGTACAAATCACTGCAGTGCATAATATATTCATAATGTACAATGTACAGCTAACCTGGAATTTCCCTTTGTTGCCTTTTTGATGGTTGAGTTCCTTCTTGATTTTTGTATAGTATCCATATGAACTACGGTTCTGTTGTGTGGTAGTATATGAAGTAGAACCGACATTTTTTCTTGTTATATTTATGTAAAAACATACTCGATCTCGTCGAATCTTCTTAATATGTCGGAACAATGATATATTGGGATGGGACTCAATCCTACCCACGTGAAATGGGGTGCATAAATTGGTTAAATAAAAACAACAAAATTAGTAATATTACAAGATGTTGCCAAGCACACTCTACACCCATTTATGGGGATTAAATGAGACACTATTTTGCTATTCTGCTTGTGTATTTTTGATCATTGTTTTATTATTAACATAAGACATTAAATCATATATTCACCGCAAGAAGTCAGCAATCTCACTGGAGTTCTACAACATAATTCGCCACAGTAACTCCCACGTATCATATAACTACCACTACTACTACTAATAGGTCGAGAGAGTTCGGACAGTGAAAATCAGACCCGCGAGTCTAGATCCAGTCTTGTCATAACAACACTGGTGAAATAATTACCCGTGTTAACACTTCCATGTTAACATAGTCCACACCCCACAGTTCTATGTCCGCCCACGATGCAAAATTCTGTCCTCCATATAAGGCCTTTAAGGCCAAAGTCCTGTCACTTGGCACTATTAGAAAGCTGGTTGTGCAAGGATTCCAAATATGCAACAGAATCTAAATTTCGTCATAAAATAGCTGCGATATGAGCGTTTAAATCTTGCATGGTTTTGCATATGAGCGAGGTAATTTTATTTTATTTTTTTTTTAAGTAAGTAGTCTGAGTACTACCGGTAGTCCAAAAGATACCATAAAGCCTGAAACCCTCTCACCGATGTTCTATACAGTAGAATTACTATCTATATTCTACAGAAGTCCATGGGAACGCCAAATTTATTTATACTGGTTATCTGGTATGAGTAGATCTGGTATGAACTCGTCTGCATTTCTCCAGCAGTGCTCATTGAATATTGTTGTATTCTGCGTTCACGTAGAGTAGCTTCTACTACTACTACTACTGCACATTAGGCATGCTGTATTGTAGCATACTACTACTACTGCACATTAGGCATGCTGCATTGTAGCATACTACTACTACTACTACTACTGCACATTAGGCATGCTGCATTGTAGCATACTACTACTGCTACTACTACTGCACATTAGGCATGCTTTATTGTAGCATACTACTACTACTGCACATTAGGCATAGGCATGCTGCATTGTAGCATACTACTACTACTACTACTACTACTGCACATTAGGCATGCTGTATTGTAGCATACTACTACTACTGCACATTAGGCATGCTGCATTGTAGCATACTACTACTACTACGATCGGAATGCTGCATTGCAGTTGCATTATATATATATATTAAGAATCGTAGATACATTGGGTAAACTAGTCTTATTGGAAATGCCAGCAACACTCCAGCATGAAATTTTGACGTCAATATCTTCATGACGAGCTGCTAAAAAACTCCTCCACGGATGCGGACGCTTTTAGATTTAAAGTTATACTCAACCAGACGACCATTGTTTTCTGGGCGGGATTTTCTTTATCAACGATCTCGAATAAACGTCTGTACTCTGCGCGAATTGACGGGTGTATATCGGTCCATCTATATCTGCGATTTCGCCACTTTTAGAATTTCCTTTCGAGCCGGTGCACCATAATTCAACGTGCATATACACAACATATCAGGATAACTGGTGTAAGCTCCGCAATTCTTTGCGGGGTTGGATGCACGCCCGTGCTGTCCATCGCACCAGTTACGTGTTTTCGGCAGGATGATGTTGGTCTTCGGATAGAGATGAAAGTGATTGGTGCTACCATGACCACCACCGCCAAGTGATTATTGTAATATCCCCCAGCTCCAGCACTTACCCCCACCTCACCCCGTAAATTTACACCAACGCCGCATCCCCCTCCCCCCCTCCCACCTACCATAAGTTATTGACGCCACCTAGAGAGATTTTTAGTATTTTAATTCATGAAACCTTTAGTATGTTCCAGTATTAAACGCTTGGTGGCACTGCACTGCGATAATTTAGTGTTATACTTTAAATATTCAACATGTA
Organism: Nemertoderma westbladi; assembly: GCA_032718475.1. Taxonomy (NCBI): domain Eukaryota; kingdom Metazoa; phylum Xenacoelomorpha; order Nemertodermatida; family Nemertodermatidae; genus Nemertoderma; species Nemertoderma westbladi. The sequence continues at coordinate 95,842 of JAUCBJ010004839.1, read as the reverse complement.
TGTAACATGTAACATGTAACATGTATGAAGATGTGCCTGCCTGCAATAAAATATAATACCCATCCCCAGAAATTAGCAGACAAGTGTGTCTCGGAAAATGGTCAGTTCGAATAAATTTTTGGAAAAGAAAGGGCACAATATACAACCTAATAATGCCAAATTTATTATAATTTTTACGAAAAGTTACAATAATTGCACATTTACATGAAATTGTGTGTACTACTGTAAGTAATTTTTACCCTCAAGATACAGTAGCTAATAAATTTCGGCTCCATGGCCCATACCATTCGACATTAGGCTAGGCACCTCTCGTAAGAAGCAACTTGTTTCTGCAAAGTATTGCTGAAGTCCTCACATGATGGGACTTAAGGGGGGGGGGGGGGGGGGGGGGGTACACCATTTTCGGACAACTCTTCCATTTATCACTCTCAGCGTTTCAAAATTGTTTGTTTTCGGCTATAATTTGGAATATTGGTGCCTAAGATGCTATTCTACATGACAGGTCAGAAATTTTTTTTTTTTCGCTATTTAATATTAGTTAATACTAGTTAACAATAAAAAAAACTTGGTTGCGCTTAAAACCTTAAGGCTTTTACAGTTTTGAACCTAATCACATGAAAGTTTTTTTATATGATAGATTAGAGATGGGGCAACATAACTAACTATCAGGTGAAATTTTGTTAAAATAATTCTGCACCGCTAGGTGGCGCTGCAAATTTATGCAAATTTTTAGGTTTTTTATAAATAGTATTAAATTTTATTAACAAAAAATTTCGAAAAGTTGTCTGATACTTTTGTGCAGGGTGGCTATCTAGACACCCACAGGAAGTTTCAGACTAATTGCTCAAAAATTGTAGAAGTAGTAGGGTTTTGAAGTTGACAATTTCATAAAAAAAATATTTTGAGATAATCGACCTTCCATTATACATAGTAATAGTAATTTCAATAGGAATCCCTAAATGGAAATTTACATAACTTGAAAACTAAAAGAGCTATTAAATAGCGGTTTTCAGATTTGGAAACACCATTCAATGGTGCATTATAACAGACCATAAGGCGCATAAAGAGTCCCGACTCAAACAGACTACAGCGGCTAAGAATGCAGTTAAGGCTGCATCTAGGTCGCTGAACAGGCAGTCAATAGACCCAGTATCACACGGCTTGACAATTGATTAGAGATATACCTGTAAGTATTACTTTTATTTTTCATTACATACCGTAAGTTAGGTTCGGAATTCATATATAAATTTTTTCTGGTTATATATTATGGTCGGCACTACTACCGTTTCATTCATTGTTACTACTGTATTAATTAAAATCTTAATACTAACAGCATTATTTTATTGTCTAATAAATAATTCCAGAAATACCGGTAATTTAGTATTATTAACACCCTGACAGAGATTGAAATAATTTATCGAAAGCTATTGTAATATTATATTATATATATTATTTTTTTGAATAATAAAACATTGTTGTTAATCTCGGTTTTCTTCACACCCCTTTATACCTATAAACCGGTTCCAACTCACTGTGGTTTGTAAATTGTCCCTTTATATAATAACTATAAATTAAAATATTGACATACACTGTATATTTATGATATAATACGGACTTTAGCTCCTATAAATTAAACCAATAAACACTTTACATTCTGAATATAATATACTAATACATTCTACAATTACATAGTTAATTAATACTAATTAACAATAATTATTATTATTAATATTCAAAATGTACAACAAGAATTTTTCCATAAAATGTTGGGAGAAAAATATCATTGTGGTACAAATTATTGGTTTTATGGAAAATAGTTTTGACTATAACTGAGCGAGCGCAGCGAGGGAGGTTTACATAAATAAACAAGGGTCTTTAACGCTGAAAAGTGACCTTTGCAAGCAATGATGTATGTAATTTTGTTACATTATGTCAACTTATTAGCGTTCGGTATGTGAAGAAAGGAATTTATTTATATTATTTTTTTGCTCATTTATACATTTTAATCATTAAAAAGTGAAATTTATTAACAGGTACACAGTATTAATTATACTTTTAAATCTAATTAAAGTTTATTGGAAGTTATCTCCTGCTTGGATGTGATAAATCATTAATCCATCTTGACTATAGTCGACTGAAGCAAACTTAGTCACCGTCTGTGTCCGTACAGTTTTACTGAACACTGTCGTCACTTTCTTTGGTTAATTTAGTGTCTTCTATTGGACGTTTCCCAATTTGGATTACAGTACATGTTAAACAATTATTTACATCCAGTAGCTAGTCCCGTAACTGCAAACTGGATAATAAAGCAGCACTCATTAATATAAATGGAAATAATACATTCTGGAATACAGTAATTGAAGTTGTTTCCATGTCATTGATTACTTTGCAGCGTTCCGTCCTATAGGCCGCAAGTCTGCAAAGTAGTACATTGCAGCGTTTCGAGTAATTCACCAGAACGCTGTTAAGTTGACATAATGTATCTTTTTCACAAATTACAATTTATCAATTGATAATTATATTATTTATCAATTACCGATTATTATTCAAACCGGTTGGATTTGCTGTACGGGCTGCCACAAGGATCGGTACTTGGGCCTATATTATTTTCGATATACACTCGTTCGCTTTCAAATGTTATTCGCAACCACGGCCTCTCGTATCATTTGTACGCGGACGATACACAGCTATACATTAGTTTTAAACCTATTAATTCGTCCGTCGCTGTTGAGGTGACTGAACGTTGCGTGGCCGATGTAAAGAAGTGGATGGAAGATAATTTATTGAAAATGAACTCAGATAAAACGGAGATTATCCTTCTGCAGTCCCGTTTCGGTAAACAACTAACGCCCCCTAACATACAAATAGGGGATGACCTGATCAGCTGCAGCGACAAGGCACGTAATATAGGTTTCATCGTGGATTCAAATCTGACATACAGCAATCAAATAAGTACAACGGTCCGAGATGCATTTCTTCATCTTCGAAGTTTGGCTAAAATTAAACGGTACCTCAGCAGACATGACCTTGAAATCTTAATTCACGCCTTTGTCACAAACAAACTCGACAGCAACAACTCATTATATTATGGATTACCCTCGAAGTCAATCAAAAAATTACAATATGTACAGAATTCCGCAGCGCGACTGCTAGAGGGCGTTAAGAAACAAGAGCACATCACTCCAGTCCTTAAACGTTTGCATTGGTTACCTGTAAATTTACGGATCAAATTTAAAATAGCTTTGTTGACATTCAAGTGTTTACATGGTGCTGCTCCTGCCTACTTGACCCATTTAATAACTCCCTATGTACCTCCACGACAATTACGGTCTGCTGATAAGGGACTTCTATTTGTACCGCAGTTTTACTTGCATAATTACGGGAGACGGGCGTTCTCAATTGCGGCACCAACAATCTGGAACTCCCTCCCGCAAGAAGTTAGAGATGCCACGACGCTGACTCTGTTTAAATCGCGACTCAAAACTCACCTGTACAAAGAGGAATATTGCTGATTTTTATTTAATATTGTTCAAACTTTTTAGTTATTAATTAATTCTCTGTACGTAGCCTTTTTAGTTGGTTTCAAATAGTTTTTAAGCGCCTTGAAATATGTTCAGAAAGGCGCTATATAAATATATATTATTATTATTATTATAATTATCATCCAAGCAAGTTAAGTAAAACAAAACTTTTCCGGTTGGAATGCAAGGACCAAAATATGTAAAATACTGAAAAGCAACTGGACCTAGACTAGCAATCATTGATCAGCTGACGGTGGGTTTCGCATGACGAAGGAAGGCATTCTCAGGAGGACAAGCCAAGAGAGGACATTTGGAGTGTGAAGTCCCAAAGGGAGAAGGAACAGGCAATGAAACAAAGATATACCAGTAACCATCTACCAGGAAGCAGCACCACAAACTTGCGCCAATCACGTATATGTTTGTTGATAATGGGCCGGCGCGTACGAATATAATATATTTCAAGCATTTGCAGAACAGGCAACAATGGGTGCAGTGCAATTTCTTTGAAATGTTTAACTAGTTCGCGCCAGTCAGTCAGCCAACGTGTATTGGTCTCGCCACGGTGTATCATGATGTGGTTGTGTACAGTCTTGCCTTGTTCGCTACCATCCTTAACAGTCCCATCCTGGTGATGTCTAACGCTTTCAAATAGTTGTCGGATAATGGATAGTGTGTCAAAAATATTCCCCCTTAATAAGATGGACAAGAGAATGAGAATACACAACTTTAGAAGCAAGAATATTTGGGACAGAATATTTGGTGTTTAAGAGTGTTTTCAGTTTGGATGTGCGTGACGTTGGTATGAGACCACTCAACCTTCGCACAAACAGATCTGTTGCCCGACCTCGGCACTGAAACCTACAGATAATGGGCCTAGTCAGCAGTTGCAAGATCCACCGGGTCAATGACCTCGGGGAACAACCGCTGGTACTCCGTCGTCTAGACTACTGCTCGTACGCCCTCTAGCGCACAGTCGGCCACAGTTGGACTAAATACCCCAAAAGTGACTTGCTAAACAAATATGCCATGTTGCACATGCTAAAAGGTGGCACCTCTGTGCTACTAGAGAATTCGAAACCTTTTGTAATCGAATCAGCCATTATTATACTTAATTAGCACCAAACCTATAAAAACCGAAAATGGCACATTTCTATGAAGCTTTAGCAATTTTGATATTTAGTGCCATGCCAAAACTACAAAACAGAAGAACCATGTGCCACATGCTAAAAAAAATAGCACTTCTGTGCCACTAGATTAGCCTAAATCATTTTTTAACATTTCAACACCCTGTTAACAGATTCTTGTTTAACACATGGCAAGTTCCAGAAATGGCACAAAGGCACCCTGTGGGCCATTTGAGATCCATCTCTGAAGATTCGCCTCTATCGAAAACACGGATAGATGAAAAATAGTGCTAAAACTGTGAATATTTCTAGAAACAATAAATTTTGGCCACAAAACAGAGTTTCTGGCCCAGTGAGCTCGTGTTGGATCATCGTAACATTATATTAGTTATTGGTTATATGGGTTAGCTTCCCCAATAGCGGTGTGGAGTTGTGGAACATACCCCAAACTACACCGCGTTTGGAAGTCTCAGGGGCACATGCAGTAACATTAAAGACGAGCCCGTATCTGTAGGTTTGTGGTACCAAGCAGCCGAAAGAGCGTCACTCCCACGTGTGACACGTGAAACCAAGAAAACAAGAAAGGGCAAGTGGCCCTGTTCCTCTTCCTCCATCTCAAGAGTAAACTTAAGATTGGGATGCAGGCCATTGACCTCCCTCAGCTTTGCAGTGGGGTTGTTACTACCAACACTGAACACGTCATTGACGTACCTCTCAATAAGTTTGGTGACAGTAGCGATCGGCACGTCAAACCGAAAAAGAAAGATGTTGGCGAGTATGGGCCACAATGGGGACCCCATAGCAACAACATCTTTCTGACAGACGTAGTTGCGATAGAAACGTAGTTCCGACGAAATTTCCCTCTTGTAAGGATACATAAGTTGGACATACTATCCAAAACGCGTTAGATATCACCAGGATGGGACTCCTGGGGATGGTAGTGAACAAGGCCAGACTGTACACAACCACATCATGACACATCGTGGCGAGCCCAATATACGTTTGCTGACTGAATGGTTCGAGCTATTTAAACATTTCAAAGAAATTGCACGGCACCCATTGTTGTTTGTTCTGCAAAAGTTTGAAATGTATTATATTCGACATATTTTTATTACCAACGAGCAGAAACGTGTTTTGGGCAAGTTTGTGGTACTGCTTCCCAGTGGATAGTTACTGGTCACACATATCGTTGTTTCATTGCCCGTTCCTTCCTTCCCCCTTTGGGTTTTCACACTTCACAAATGTAATCTTTTGGTTTGGCCCCCTGAGAATGCCTTCCTTTGTGAGGAGAAACCTCCCGTCAGCTGAATGCACTGAATAACTGATTGCATGCAACCGTCTAGGACCAGTACCTTTTTAGTTTTTACTTACTTTGGTGATTGAATACCTTCCGGTGAGGCTTTTTAATTAAATTGTTTGATAATTAATAAATAATATAATTATCAATTGGCATTAATTCTTCATCAGCGTTCACTTCAGATTACAATTTGGAATTTCATTTTGCGCTAGAAAATAACGAATATGACAGTGAATAATTGAATTTTCTTCTTTTTTTAGAGAACCACATTTAACAGGATGATGATGATTTGCTGATAACCTTGATTTACTGTCACCTAAGAAAAAAAAAAAAAAAAAAAAAAAGCTATTATCTAACATAGTGGAGGATGCATCAAGTTATGGTCTCATGTGAATAGGTCAAAGACCAAAAATGTTAGACTCACACCAGCAGAAACTTTAACATCATAATATTTAATCGCTGGAAGGACTTGTAAGTCATGTGAATGACTTCTGCACCTTGGAACATGTGTTCGGTGGTCTGATGAAGTTCTCTGAATTCGCAAATTGAGAGCCTGATCTACCATGCACAAGCTATCTAAGATCTGGAAGTGCTGTGATATCTCATACTCTTTAAAGGTACGCCTACTCCCTGCTGCAGTGGAACCTGTGCTGCTCAATCCTGGACTGTAACAGCTGAAGACACCAGATATCTGGAAGGTACGTATACCAGAATACTGAGCAAGGGTAAACAACATTGCCTATATGGTGGCATCCCATCATCAGTTATAAAGTATACTTTAGTTCCAATGGACTTTATTTCTAAATGAAAAGATATTCACTTTAGTTCTAAAGCAAAAGTCAGTTGTTCTAAACGCAATGCCAGACACAAAATAGCTAAGTTATTGTGTCAACAAATTACACTTGCCTTATCTTAGCCTATAACATTATAAATTCTAAAGTATAAGGACACCGGAGATGAGAATAAGGATGGACTGTATGGCTCAACGTGAGAACTGTGGTTGCTATATTGCTGAGTCCACCGGCACTGACGATTAATGTAAGACGATCACCACCATGCCATTTAGCATTTAATTTTGAACTTATATTTAATTTTAATATCCCTGTGGTCCAATAATTACATATTATTTAATGAATATTGGTAATGTAATTTTTGTATTTTGCTAAAATAATTTTTTGTATTTGCTAGATATCCATGTAGTCTATTTGGAAGGCCGATATGAATGCTATCCCTCCAACAGTGGCGCTTACGATAGGTGAAATAGTTTTGGTACCAGCGTACTTCATTGCAGTACCGAGACCCAGATTCAGAGTAAACTGCGCCACAAACATCATACTGGTTACTATGCCAACGTCGGTACCCAAACCTCGACCTCTTGCAGTTCCTTCCTTGTTACCCAATAATTCGCTAAACTGAAAAATAATTGAAAACTAATTATAACTAATTAACACTAATTAAACATAATTAATAACTAATTAAAACTAAACGATTGGATAAAGTGATGAAACAGTTAGCCGTGAAGAGTTACTGCGGTAACACTGGAACAGTTCCACAACACATTCAAGAGGGACGTAGAATTCATGTCTGCTTTGAGTAGCAAGAAAAGATAGCAGAGCTAGTGTAGTTCGACAATACTTAATAACAGGGGTAAGGGGGGGGGGGGGGGAGGGACTGAGAACTTGCTGAAGATATATGGATTGGGGGGTGGGGGTGGGGTGGGTGTTAAAGCTTTTGCGGCCAAAATGTCCCCATTTTACACAATGCGCTGGTTACTCTAAACCATTGAAAAACTCTATTAAGAAATTTGTAATTTTATGAACTGATGTAAACTTACTCCCTCCAGCGTTTATTTTCAGTATAACACTTTCCCCTACATTCCCACAGAAACCCAGATGCTCAAATTACGAAATCACTAGCCATTGTATATTATTATCTTTGTATACATTCTTCTTTGTTAGTCACCGTCCAATCAGTATACTTTCCCTCCTACGTCACCCCATAGACTGAATTACCGGATCCATTGGTTATGGGTTGATGGCATGGAAACTGGTCCCTGATTGGGAGTTCTTGCATGTTCCATACGTTCTACGGCGTTCGATATGATTCATGCTTTGTAGAATACTTGAGGCAAGAATATTCTTGCAAGCAGTAGAGTTGTGATTATCTTATTCACTTCCTGACCCTTTTTGCCCAGAAACACCTGTAGTGGCTAGAAAGATACAGAATGCAAATCTATTAGCGTTTACATTCCCTTTTCATTCATTTTAACCGTCATTTGGTTACTCACTGCAACACATACTGGTGTCTGATATTGCTGCAACACCGCACTTTTATACTGATTTATGCTGTTATAATCTGTTGTTATTGTATCATATGGATTCATGTTAATGGTTGGAGAATACTTACGAATAACCGGTAGATCTCTTGGTTTTCTTGATTATTGAGGTAAGCGGAGGGGTTTACTATTCACAATTGCCTAGTTCAAATAACAGTGGTTTGTATGAGTTCATGCTATTTCATAGTCCCCAACGTATGTGAGTTAAGTTCTCCTTATATGCGAGTAAAATTGGTGACTGTTGGCAAGTTAGTGTGTTTCAGTACTATTGTCCGTCCGTGCTTGCGTGTGAAAGTTCAATAAATACATCCCTAAAGGACGTAAACATTTGCGTTATCTTATGCCCACTCATTGTAGTTAGTATAAGTCATATCTCTGTGTAGTATTTAGAGCGCAGCACCTGAAAGGAACTGTTAGTATTTAACTGAAAATAAACATAGTTTTTGGAGATTATATAGTAAAGCTCGATCAAATAATACAAGGTATCCTACGTCTTGTTCCTACGACTTTCTGCCATCGAATGCAGTCTCCCACCTCCGGTAGGTCATACGCCGCGCTAGACTGGCTTCGGCTGTGTTCATCTGTATTGGGCTGTCTACTACTACTACTACTAGGATCGGCATGCTGCATTACAGCTGCATTTTTAAGAATGCTGTGCCGCTTGTCAACAAAATTGCACCGCCACAACTCCCTATCACCCATGACATTTGCTAGATCATCCGCATCTTTAAGGCCAGTGTCCTTTAAGATGTGTCTCAAGAAAATCATGGGCTGTCCACCATGCTTATTCACTCCATGAGGCTGCCAAAGTACAAGATTATGCACTGGCTGGTCCTCACGGCGAAAGCAATGTCCTGCAAAGCGGAGGCGATTTTGTTCTAGTGTCAAGCTTGGGGGAACCAATGAGACACCTCCAATGTTATATAGTGTCTGGTTGGAGATGTGTGCATTGTACTTGACACAATGAACCCGGCGTAGCATTCTTGTGAATGTGCCATCCAGAGATTTGGTGTCCTCAGCAGTTAGAGCCCAGCATGGACTCCCGTAGAGAGGAGTACTGGAACTACTGCTGCTCTAAATAATCGGACCTTAAGTTTCCGATTAATTCTCGGTGAATTCCAAATCCTGGAAAGCCTATTCAAGGCTGCCCATGCCTTTCCCTTACGTATTCGGAGGTCCTCACCTGACTTCCGGATCCATGATCCCAGGTAACAGAAGTCGTCCACATGCTCAAGCATACCATCCTTTGAGCTTATGCTCATCCGATCAGAGACTTGCTGAGGACTTTCAAAGTTAACTGTCAGAATTTTGGTCTTTCTGGAGTTAATAAAAAGACCAACACTAGAAGCAGCATGTTCTAATGAGCTGAGGAGCCGTTGGGCTCCCTCTAATGATTCTGAGAGTACTCCTAAGTCATCAGCAAAGTCTAGATCAGTTAGGTACTTGGCAGGATTTCCTCGACTTCTGGAGCCAGTAGGTGGAGTTATCATCACCCCATCATCATTATGATGATCTAAGGACATGCGTAGAACATAGTCCACAACAATTATGAACAAGAATGGTGCAAGTGTGTCTCCCTGGAGGACGCCCCATAACACTTCAAATGGTTCTGTGTCACCGTCAACAGTAGACACAAATGTTGTCGAACCATCGTATACTGATCTGATTGCTGCAATAATTTCATCAGGAATCCCATATAATAAAAGTATGCTGAACATACGTGAGCGAGAGACTGAATCAAAGGCCTTGAAGAAGTCAACAAAGATAACAGCCAGGTGCCTGTCTTTTTTTTTGATAACTCTTCAATTATCCTTCTAAGTGCCAAAATGGGCTCCATGGTCCCACGACCTTTACGGAACCCATTCTGATTTCCACGGAGCAGTCTCTCAATGGGATCCCTGATGCGATTTAATAGAATTCTATTGTATAGCTTTGCAGCAATCGAGATCAATGAGATTCCCCGAAAAGAACCATAGAGTGTTAGGTTGCCCTTCTTGGGAACTGGCACCAACTTATTTGTTTTCATTTCTTGTGGAACTCTTGTTGTTCGGTACATGTCTACTATGATGAGATAGATGAGATTTAAACACTCAGGTATTTTAAAGACCTCAGGGGGAACACCATCTACTCCACTGGCACGATTGGTCTTAATGCTCTTTGCAGCAGCCTTCGCTTCTGCAAAGGAGATATCGCCAATGGGAATATCTGGGAGTACAGACTCAGACACCTTTACTTCTATAAAGTTATCAGGCAATACCCTGTCATTATTGAGGAGCTTTTCAAAGTGGGCTTTCGAATCCAGTCTCCCACCTCCGGTAGGTCATACGCCGCGCTAGACTGGCTTCGGCTGTGTTCATCTGTATTGGGCTGTCAGGTATTAACAGACACATAAATTAGCAGGTTAAACTGTTAAAGGTGTAAAAGCGCGAACAGTGGGGATGGTTGAACTCAATATTTTAATTTTCTAGCCAGACTGTAGGTTTATTAATATAATGAAAAAGAGTTTAATGACCTTGGACCACCTTCATTGCAAGGCCATTTGGTATGTCTCGTAATATGATCCCCAAAATTTACTTCCAAAATATTAAATAAGCAGAAATTTTTCTGAAACAGTAATTTTATTTTTTCTCACAGAAGAGTGCTAAAATATGTTCGCCCATTATTGTGCTAAACATTTGGACCTAGAACTGCATCCCTGTAGATAACACTGATGCTTCTACACATGAATGCCTCTATAATATGAATACAATTTTTGATAATATCCGACCTGCAGATAATTAATTACAAACCTATCCATACTCAAATTTCATAGTAAATGTCCCAAATCATTGTGTTAAAATTTAGAAAAGTAGCTAGTTTATAAAAATTTTTTTTTTGTTTTTTTTTTAGAAAATTTTTAATATTATTTTAACATGAAATAAATGTGATATTAAATAACGAAGCACAGAAATAATACTAAGATTGAATATTGAATTGAAGGTACAGTACCGAATTGAATATGTGGTTGGATAGAGCCAAGCAGGCAGCCGCAGAAGCCAAGAAGGCAGAGGGTGCGAGCTGCACTGATGAGCTCAATCCAAGACCACCCACCCGTGCGGGGAGGCAGACCTGGGACCAGGCAGGGTCGTCTATGTGACAGTTGGTAACATCTTGGACCGCACTACGGAGCACACGGTCATAGGCCAGGAGTTGCTCTGGGAAACGAAAGCATGGAGCTGTCCGAAGAAAGTACATGAGCCGTGGTATTGCGAATGAGTTCTTCAGAAGGAAATACCCATGATGGGCGTCTAGGAGTGGAAGCCGGCTAGCAAGAGTGGAGAGGTACCCCACCTTCGTTGTCAGGCAAGTTGCGATGGCTGAATCTCCTATGGGGGCACCCATCATTGACAACTGGTCCAGTGGCGGGTACTGGATGCCAGGACAGATGGCATCAAACTTTGGCCTATGCCACACCCTCCCCTGCTGGTTATCCTCAGTCGCTGCTGCCTCTGCACCCAACTTACACCCGATACCAAGCTGGACAGAAATATAGGAGTTGGCACGATCATCCGCCACCACCCAACCTGCGAACTTCGAACACAAGCGTCGAAGTGCGACTCCTACAGCAATGGGCTGGATGCCCCCACTTGTCTTTGTAAAGGCAAAGAGATTCGCCCCAAAGAAAAGTGGTCATATGACAACAGGAACTTCACCAGCAATGGTGATGTCAACAAAGTGTGAAAGAGAAGTAAGGAGACGATCTGCTGCCTCTCCGTTGGTTGGGCTGACCAGGTCCTTTAATATCTGGGGCCGCATCCTGTCTGGCCCTCCGGCACTACCACAGGGAAAAGACGCTATCAACTTTCGGAGGACAGCAGGTGTACACGGTCTCGCGGAATGAGGTATTTCAGGAGGTGGGTCTCTCCTATCATCGGGTCTTGGTGGGTTTTTCCCCCTTAAGGTCTGTAAGGTGCCTGGGGTTTCTGGCGCAATGGTGTCCTGGGAAGAGGCCAAACGAATAGCCCCCTTCACGTCTCAATCCTCGATCTTCTCTGCCACAGCTGCGGATAGACGCACCGATTCAGCTGACTTCGACTGGCGAGGTGCAGCTGGGGGGCGGGACTGCAGTGGGGGACTGCAGTTTATAAATTAAATAAAATAGATTTCTGGTAACATACTTCTGGTACCCTTAATTAAATAATTATTATTATTTATTATTAAGTTAACATAATTTAGTAACAATATTAATAATACTGATATTATTCCCAATACCAACTAATGACAAACCCAATATATAAAATATTATTTGAAACGGTTTATAATATTATTTGATCACTTTTCAAATGATAAATTTTTTTTATCACACATACTCGCCTAGCTATACAACCTATACTTGCTCTTATACTCCACTTACCACACCAGACGCATGGTAATAGGCCACCAAATTAAATGGCATTACGAATGTACTGGTGTAAATAGCGCCAACGAATGAACTGAAGACCACGCAGACATAAAAGTCGCGACAAGCAGCTTGGATTACCATGCCGACAGTATGGATAAGGATGGATGAAATGTATATTTTCTTTGATCCTAAAATTTACAAAACAGTAAATTATATTCAGTGAAGCTAAACCTTTGTCTATTAATTTATATTAGTATATTAACGTTTCTGAGAATAAAAAGTAGTTTGAAAAGTAGAGTTTATTACCATTGTTAACAACTATATCACAACTTTACTTACTGGTCGTTTTAGTGCAATAAAGTCAACATGTATAGTCAACTACAGTATTGGGTTTAAAAGTCACTGCTATTATCTGCTACAATTAATTATAGTGGGAAAAAACGTTTTAAATAATATCGGTGAAGGAGAATATCACCTCCTTTCTGTCAATTTTCCATAAAAATAAGTAATCAATATTTTTGGCCAAAATTGCTAAATTACAATGGATTTTATATTTAAAAACACCATATTTATTACGACCATTAGTTTATCAATTATATGTCTAATTACCATTTAATTATTACGTTGATCACTTATTTTTCATAAAAGATTTTTTTTTAAAAGAAATTTTTTTATAATTATATTTCATTGGATTGGTGAAAAACCTCCTTTTATAGACAGAGAAAATATATTAATATGTATGATCATTAATATACGATTCGGATTCGGCGCAACTTCAATTTGGACGTTTAAGGGGACCATTACACACAACGGAAGTGAAGTTTTCGAAAATTTACAAAAAAAACTAAAAAAAAACATTTTTTATCTGATTTTGTTGCTTGATAGAAGGGATTCATGTGGTTTTCAAAAACAAGAATTTTGTGAAAATATTTTCTTAGAAAAAAAGCCTACATATCTACAGTATATCTAGAACTTAAACCCAGGTGGTACAGTATTTACTGATCCTTCAACATGAGATATTTTACATATAAAAGCTGCAAATTTATAGAATTTTTGAAAAAACCGACCTGCACAAAAAGTGCCATATTTTTCAAACTAACGGGTTTACAAAGCTATCCATACTCAGTTATCATAGTAAAAGATCACAGATGGTTGTGTTTAAGTTTCGGAATAGTATCTTTATAAATAAAAAAAATCGATTAATTATTGTATTTAAACCAACCAAATCGAATGATGAGTTTTGTTATGACAGAACTAAAGAGACAACTGCTAGTCAACCAGACGGCTAGTCCGACACAAGCCAGACGAACCCCTTTGCTGTACCGATGCGACGACTCGCTGTAAGGGGGCGCTGTTGGGCTGCCTCCAAATACTGATTCCCCTGCAAATAAAGCATCCAGTTTAAAAAAACATAATTATTCGATAGTTTAAAATTAAATGACGAATACCTGGAAGGGGTGTGAAGAAGTTAATTATTATTATTCTAGAATTTAACTTCAAAACCAGAATAAAGGTCCTTTTAGAAAGAAAGCCAACCCCATTGAATGATATTATTAGTTTCAAAGAGACTGTGGAAGGGTTTTAACCGATATTAGGCCTATTACATAGACATTTGGATAGATGAAACCCAGAAGATGGATTAATCGGTCCCGGACTGTTCGTTTCCAGACGATACCAGCCATATAAATAATTTATTTTTGGGTTCGAAATATCCGCAATTCCGAATGAAGTTGAGGTCTGATATAAATATTGCACACCGGTGCAATTCAATGTAACGAACCTACAAAGTCCGTGAAGTACATTGCGTAACACATCAAGGACATCCAGCAGAGATAGTTGGTGAAGCACACGATCCTTAGCCGTTGTGGCATCCTCACAATGCTCAGCAGGTACTCCTTCAATGTCATCGGGGCAGCTTCAGCTGATAGCAGATGTGTACTCGCCTTCCGCAATGATGCTGTACGTCTAAAGAGACAAAATCTCTAATATATTAATTAGGAGCGGAGGTGTCGGGGGTGTGGGTTCGAAGTAGTAAAAAATGCTAACAAAAAACTATAAACTATTCCAAAAAGCAAATCAGGAGAAATACAGTTTAAGATATATTTTGGGTGAACCATATTTAATTGAAAAATTTTCAAATATTAATAAAAAAATAAAAAACATTTTTAACGATAATTAGCGGCCACAACAAAGCAAAACATTTTTTTTCAACTTAAAATGTTTCTTCGTCTCTAGTACAGTAATATAACATATATTTCGATTATTTATTATAAATCATTATGAATTATGTTTTTGAGCGGTGCTAAATCCATATTAAACGTACTGTCATGGGCGCGCTCTGCTTTTGCATTACATACTAAATGCGGTCGTCATTATCATTAAAGATACTCTACAATATGGTTGGTGCGCGAAAAAATTGTTGGGCTAGAAACAATTGAATAAGGGGTAGCAAGATGCACTGAATCGAGTGACGGGTTGTGTTTTTTTGTAAAAACACGAATTGAAACGGTCGAAATGGCGGGTTTAATTAAGTGAAGCCGGGAAGTCAATTTTTGAAAATCGGCTGTGATTGGCTGCTACATAGTTGACGTTATTACACAGTGACCCTATCCAACCCTATCCTATTACCCACCAACCCTATCGTGAACACTTGTGTTTCCCAGCCAGAGTTAATCCTGGTGGTATGAAATAGGTCCAATAAGGTACAACCGATAATTACTCAGCCTGTAAATGAGCTTACAGCGACGATGTTACTCATAATTAGGTCCCGCAGAAATCCGATGAAGCGGGTAATTTGTACTGTCCGAGGGTAACAAAAAAACAAACGCTACTCTCCAATATAAAACTGTCAGCAAAGAAAATGTTTAAGAAACTAGGCGGATTTCCATAACTTCCTATCAGGTTTCAATGCATTAATGTTATCCAGTTAATTCACTCGGGACATAGGATTTGATTGTTGTCGGTGTTTTGTTTCCAAAGCGCTGCCGCTGTTAAATTAGGAAATACGTCATCGAGAGAGGCCGGTCGACATTTAGGAGATTTAGTGATTTAAAATACCAAACTACTCAGAAGTTGATTTTATATAAAAATATTACTGTATTTTGTGGATGAATCGAAAAAAAAAAAATTTCGAAAACCGAAATCGGAAACTCAATAGGCTACCTCGGCATTAACTTTAAGAATAAAAGAGGGTTAATCACAATACCATTAAAAAATATAAATATCAAATCAATATAAATATCAAATCAAATTTAAATTATCACTGACAATACATATATTATATATAAATAAATATAAATATAATATATATATATAAATGATAATTCAGTGGTTACGATTCTTCGATTAAAAAATTGTTACGACAGGGTTAGAGATAGGAAGTAGGATGGATTCACACTGAATCTAAAATGAATACATACTGTACCTAGGTTTGATAGATACTCCCCTTACATTGAAGAATAGTATAATTATAATATAATCCCGGTATATAAATAGCTGCCTAGAACGCTGTTTATGATTAATTGTCTTTGACATTGTAAGAACAGGTCGCCTCACTTAGCCTAACACTCCCAATTAAAATGAGATTAAATTCTTATCTTTTATCAAATAATACAGAAGTAACTTTTAATAATTAAACTGTCCAATTATTAATCGTCGAACCGCAATGTAATATTAATGTAGGCCTATTTGGTATAGCAGGAAATTCATAAATTGTACCAATTAAAGTCAAAATGTTGAAAACCCTGATAAACTATGGCGATTTATCTGCATCAGAGTCTGAGTCTAATGCACCGTGCAGGTAAAGGTAATTTGGCATCATCCATTAAACAATTATTATTTTGATTAAATTAAATTTTTTAATGGAGTGGCATGCTTAATATTTATAACCCGAATAAAATACAAAATTGAAGTAATTGAGGAAATAATACGAATGGAAATAATTGAGAAACTAATTCAAATGGATCTGTTAAACTTATGGAAAATTATTCACGTAAACTGAAAGCTGAAAGTTCGTCGACTAAGTAACAAAATAATGGCCAAGATATTTATTTGGTCACTAAGTAAATAAATATTAAATATGTTTCTACCGTATTTTTTCTCAAAACAGCAAAGGGGAGGAGGGACAGGGACTTTCAACGCAATAAAAAAATTCGATGACAACTCCAAAAAATAAAGCTGTAACCTCTTCCATTGACTTTAGATTATTGTTTTGGTTAAAATAACGCGCCAGTGTAACCGGCTCCTTTCCCTAAATTGATAATTTAACCATCTCGAGAGAGGGAGAGAGAATGGTGGGGGGGGGGGGGGGGGGGATAGTGAGTAATCATACATAGATTCGCAGGAATCATTCGCAATTCAATATCGCGTATTTAGAATTTATTTTTTTTAAACTTTGAGGAATAATGAAAGAAAATTTCCAAAATTTGTTTCACATAATATCCATATCTTCTGTTTATTATTATTAATATTAATTAAAAACCAACAACGTTAGCAACCTTTCCTTAGCAACCTTTCCTTGGGAGCAACTATTATTCTAAACACAAACCTTAACATCCTCTCCTTGGGATCGACTTTTCTCGGCTTCTGAAATACCTTTTTCTCGTTATGACTTTCAGTCGAGTCGTTTATGAGATTGCTCTTATCCCCATTACCATAACAACGCTTATTGAAATCTTCAGCCATAGTTTCCGTTTCTTCTAGTATTATTTCTGTCGCTATGTTGTCTCCAATGCTAGACCTGGTGCAATCAAATAAATAGAATAGAACACTCTGCACATCATATCAGTATATTTATAAATTAAAATTATCGTGGAATATTAAATTTAAGCCTCATATTTCAACCATAATAATATTATTGTACAATAAATAGTTATTTTCCAAATTAATTAGGAAAAAAAGTACCTGGCCGTTTATTCAGCGTTGATGAAGTAAAATTATCTTGTGGAAATACCACAGCTTCGATCAGTAACTAAACTTGAGTTGCAACGAACTGCACTTACATGGTGTTGGGGGGGGGGGGGGGGGGGGGGGGGTGTATATTGTAATTTATACTACTGTAATTAATTCATAAAGTATTAGCTTTCTAATGTCCGTGCCACGCAATAACTTTTTACATAGTTATTAGCTTAATTTAATGCTAATGGTTAAAGGAAAACACATATCTTATTATGAAACATGTTTACATAAAGGACGCATTTACCGGCATAAATTAAATGTTTGTGTTTAATGTTTTATAAATGCAAGCAAATGGGATGGCGGATGTGAGAATGCAGTACATATTACCCCGATCTCAATTAATCAACACCCTAAATGGGCGGTTTCAAAGCTGAAACGCATCGTTATTGACCGAACATTATATTTAGAACGAAACGAGAATAATATTGTGCAAACCGACTAAGTTTGTTATCGATTCTTCGGCTTTAAGGAACTAACTAATTAGCAGCTCCACTCAGATACATCAAGTAGACGTTTGGATACCCTCAATCAACGATAAGCTACTGCAATTAAGCTAAACTTTAAAGTAACAAAGTCCGCCCTGCTTGATTCAACTATAGCTACGAGTTATATTCGCGCGGCGCGGGCGTGGTACTTATACCCTATTTGCAACAATATTATTGACGCCAAACAAACTCGAATGTAACCATAATTTAGGTAAGAAAAATTCGGAAAACAATCTTTAATATAATAGGTTTGTGTTTACTAAATTAAAAATTTAAATTAATATGTGGATGTAAATAATTATACAGATATGGTGACCACAATAGTATAATAATTCCAAATTTTTAAGTGTAAGTAAACTTATCTTTAGTAATGATCAGTTCATTGGTAACAGCCCATGTTCAACTTCTCTAACTATTCAATAGATAGATAATATCTCACCTGTGGTAAGCGTCTCCATTTACAACCTCTTGACATTCAACCGCCCTTTGTTTGTGAAGCAATTTTAGTTGGCTCAGTGGAATCTCTGGGTTGCTAAGCAACGTAATTGTGGTCTGTAATAATACAGGTTAATCCATAGGCAACAATAATTAATAGTAATATAAACTGAACGAAAATAAATATGTCTGTATTATTGTAAAGTATAGAAAACTAATTGAATTGGAGTTGAGCTGATAGTGCTACTGTAATAAATTATATTTTAACATGATTTTGTTCAGAAATGGAAAATATATTTGCAGTTCATATTCTTTCTCTTTTTGTTGTCAGGAGAATAAACACATGTAAAATTACAGTGGAAAATAAATCTAGAAATAGTGGGTGGCGGCCGTTTTTTCAATGTAGGCCTAATAATTCCCAGCAGATAGTAAGTATTACAGAGTGTACACTTACAGAGTGTACAGTTGGTACAGACTCACTAACTCAGAACGCGAGACGCCCCGGCATCCCTCAGCGTCCCGAAAGAGACCAGGGCGAATCCCGAGCGAAAACATAACCAACTCGGACAGGAGCACAAAAGTACAACTACTGCTATGGAATGTAGGTAGAAGGCTTCTGGTAGCTAACAGACAACCTCACAGAAAATCAACTCTAGGGAAAGGCTGATGTCACATTATTCACTGAAACAATGTATACAGATCCCACTTTTACTCTATCTCGTATTACTCTTTTATCCATCCCACAACAAAACCAACAGAGGGCATCAAATCGGAGGCCTTATGGTTTTATGCAAACAGCATTTAAACCCTTCCAATGTAAAACAAACAGACAAATATATCATCGTGAAAACCTCGGTAACATTCATTCTTGTTTTCTACTTACCCCCAGATACCCACCCTGTTCGATGAAATACTATTGAAATATCTGAAGCTCTAACAAAACTGAAGAGTATGGTACAAACTCTTCAAATTATTATAGCTGGAGATTACAGTAGGTTGGACTATTGAACTCGTGGAACCGACTCGGTCCAACCAGTGACAACTGTGATTGACTTTCATGTTATTGTAAATGAAAACTATTCCAAGACCTATACCGCGATTATCAAGGAAACTAAATCTCAACGTCCTTCATCTACATGAAAGAAAACCTTCCCATTGTGCAGATATATCTTTCGAATAACGACATAGATACAGCTACAAATCTACTAACTCAGTGCATTGTGGGGCGAGCCACGAAGTTGGCGGAGCCTTAGCGAATTGACACTGTTAGGGGGTGGGTCAATTTATGCAAATAGTTGTCGTCGTCGTCGTCGTCGTTGTCGTCGTCGTCGTCGTCGTCGGTCGTCGTCGTCGTCGTCGTCGTTGTCGTCGTCGTCGTCGTCGTCGTCGTTACGATTTTGACATGCTAATAACTTTGCCGGATTTAAAGCTGCCAAGTTGAAAATTTGTAGGTATCAATATGAGCAAAAGTTGAGATTTTTGAGAGACTTTCAGACACCATCAGTGCAATGGTCTCCCGCTAGAGGGCCACATGTCTAAACATTAAATGCCCTCCCATTTCTTTGCTTTTAATCCGTTTAAGCTGAAACTTGGCAGATATGTATTAGACCATTAGCTGTGACTTTCAAAGGAGGCGAATCCATCTGCAGTTCTCCAGTCTGCCGCTAGAGGGCCAACGTGACTATTTGCATAAATTGACCTACCCCCTAACAGTGTCAATTCGCTAAGGCTCTGCCAACTTCGTGCTGCGCGAAGTCCCCACTTCGTGTAGACTCAACGCGTTCCACTCAACGCCCCACCCCACACGGTAAACTGTGGTACGACCAAGAGTGCAGAAGTACAAAGCAACAAGTAATACATGCCATTGCTCGTTGGAATAATTCGGCAGTGGATAGTTCTCTCAGTTCTGGAGTCTCCAGAAAAAATACAAAGCAATAATGAAGCAGAAAATAAACTAGGAGGGAAATAAACTAGGAGGGAAATAAACTAGGAGGGAAATAAACTAGGAGGGAAATAAACTAGGAGGGAAATAAACTAGGATGGAAATAAACTAGGAGGGAACTTGCGGAACTGTTTAACAACTCGGTTATTAAATAAATGTAAAAATCACACAATCGCGCCAATAGATACCAATATACTAGAATCTCATTTCCACAAACTTCTCCGACATAAAGATAACCACACCAATATTCTTCTTGTACCGAACCCCCCATCAACTGAACTCGAGGAGGAGGAATGGTAAATGCACCGTTAACAGAAGATGAGATAACCGCGAGTATAAACGACTTAAAGAACAATATTGACATCATCAAACAACATCCGGATTGGATGGAATCTTCAATGAACATCTGAAGTTGTCACGACTATTTATAAACACAACTCATGTATTTCTATCGGTAAGCTGCCACTGAGCTGGAAACGAAGTAGTGGCCTGGACATTCTCCACGAATGGTGTCTATCTAGTGGTATGGAAGTAAATCTGAATAAAACGAAAGTGGTGAAATTTCGAAAAGGGGGAGGAGACTCAACAGCTAATGACACTTTTACTTATAACCGAAAAACGTCACCGTATGCAATAAGTACGAATATTTAGGTGTTATTCTCCACCTTCACTTTGCTTTTCAGAACACATTAAAGGAAAAAAGAAAAAATCTTATGAAACTAATGGGTCTATAAGGAATCTCAAATTATTATCTGTTGTTGCCGGTCTAAATCTTTTTAGGATGAAAATCTTTCCAATGGCTTTCTTTATATGCTCTACCTGTTTTCGCTCGTTTTCTTACACTTACAAATCTAAAGGAACTGGAGAAGATAAAATCGACATATACAGTATAAAGAGGCTGTTAGTTCTACATATTACTGCTTCATCTACCATGGTGCTACATCTCGTTAACGAAAACACACTTTTATTGAATGAATTGCACAAACCCACAAAAGTTCCACGCACTTTTACCTAATTGTATTTGCCGCTTTTTTAACCGCACCTGCCCCGACCGTTACCATTGCCTCTCCTGCGCCCTCTGCCCATCAATAGCGGAACTCGCTACTAACCCGTAACCGGTACTCTTGTGCTACTTATTAATTAAATGGCGTTAGTGTAGGTTTATCAAAATCCCAATTATATTAAGCTATGTAATAATAATCTATAATTAATATAATTGCTTACCTCGTTGGAGGTGTAAGGAAAAACAAAAAAACATAATTCACAGCAAACAAGAATGGCCAAAAATTGCCAAAAGAGAGAAGAAGATAGTAGGCCTTGTATAGTGTAAAATAGGAAGCTTTGCGCAGTTGAAATACAAAGCGAGCGGAATTTCTAACTATGTTGTTACTTAATATAATTCAGTGTTTACCGGAAGAATAGCAAGAATACGCAATGCGCATCATAATTTATCTGAAACAATTAAATTACAGATTCCAAAATCTATCCAATACTATGGTAATAATACTAATATATTTTCTTTGATAACGCTCGCCAAATACATTACTAACTGTTACTGCCGTAAGAATACTAAAGTATCTTACCAAAATTAATAGCAAAGCAAGTACGGTGTAGAATACCGTGTTTATGTGCAGCGTGAGATCGGCAATGTCGTTGATTGACGGTTCCCAATCGATCGCACTGACGATATAGATAATAGACCCTCCTGCCCCGGCAAGGAACGTGAACATACTGCCAATAAAATAAACAATCAGTCCACGTTATTCATAAAATATAAAACAAAACAAAATAGACTTACGTGTAACTAAAATACGTAAGTCAAATGGTAACCAAGATATGGGAACCAATATATATCGGCCTACTTATAACCAACAGGACCCGTTCAATTTCTTGGAGCAAAACTTAGGATAGGAAGTAGCGCCCACCCCTACCCTCGGGTAGCAGATAGGAATTAGCGCACACCCCTACCCTCGGGTAGCAGATAGGAGTAGCGCCCACCCCTACCCTCGGGTAGCAGATAGGAAGTAGGGCCCACCCCTACCCTCGGGTAGCAGATAGGAAGTAGCGCCCACCCCTACACTCGGGTAGCAGATATGAAGTAGCGCCCACCCCTACCCTTGGGTAGCAAATAGGAAGTAGCGCCCACCCCTACCCTCGGGTAGCAGATAGGAAGTAGCGCCCACCCCTTCCCTCGGGTAGCAGATAGGAAGTAGCGCCCACCCCTACCCTCGGGTAGCAGATAGGAAGTAGGGCCCACCCCTACCCTCGGGTAGCAGATAGGAAGTAGCGCCCACCCCTACACTCGGGTAGCACATAGTAGTAGCGCCCACCCCTACCCTCGGGTAGCAGATAGGAAGTAGCGCTCACCCCTTCCCTCGGGTAGCAGATAGGAAGTAGCGCCCACCCCTACCCTCGGGTAGCAGATAGGAAGTAGCGCCCACCCCTACACTCGGGTAGCAGATAGGAAGTAGCGCCCACCCCTACCCTCGGGTAGCAGATAGGAAGTAGCGCCCACCCCTACCCTCGGGTAGCAGATAGGAAGTAGCGCCCACCCCTACCCTCGGGTAGCAGATAGTAGTAGCGCCCACCCCTACCCTCGGGTAGCAGATTGGAAGTAGCGCCCACCCCTACCCTCGGGTAGCAGATAGGAAGTAGCGCCCACCCCTACCCTCGGGTAGCAGATAGGAGTAGCGCCCACCCCTACCCTCGGGTAGCAGATAGGAAGTAGCGCCCACCCCTACACTCGGGTAGCAGATAGTAGTAGCGCCCACCCCTACCCTCGGGTAGCAGATAGGAGGTAGCGCCCACCCCTTCCCTCGGGTAGCAGATAGGAAGTAGCGCCCACCCCTACCCTCGGGTAGCAGATAGGAAGTAGCGCCCACCCCTACACTCGGGTAGCAGATAGGAAGTAGCGCCCACCCCTACCCTCGGGTAGCAGATAGGAAGTAGCGCCCACCCCTACACTCGGGTAGCAGATATGAAGTAGCGCCCACCCCTACCCTCGGGTAGCAAATAGGAAGTAGCGCCCACCCCTACCCTCGGGTAGCAGATAGGAAGTAGCGCCCACCCCTTCCCTCGGGTAGCAGATATTATTATTAGTCGCGTGCACAGTGGCACAGCACCAGACAGGCTGGCATTTAATATAATATAATGATAAAATTTCAAATAAAATACGGACATATAAAACGCACATGTTTAAAGTCGACTCGGAATATATATATCTATAGCAACATCAAACTAATTAATATATACAGATAATCAGGTCACTGCACTCAGCAGATTAACAACGAGGGCTATGTGACCAATATACTCATTTAAAACTGACCATTAAAAATAAGAAATAAAAAGATTTAAAAGATACAGACGATCCGGTCGCTGCACTCTGCAGATTAACGAAGGCTATAGGACCAATATACTCATTCATTATAAACAATATATCACCATTGCCAGGTTGAAAACAGTTCAAAAGATATTCGTAACTTTAAGCCCAGCAATCAGGTCAAAAATATTTGGAACTTTGAGATTTACCAAATTGTAGTAAAATTACTATACCCCTCCCCCCCCTTAAAGTTAAACCAAATTGTAGTATTGTAATATCCGGTCATGCTTTGTTATAAATGGTGCCGATTGCACATAGCACGATTTAACAAAAGTTGTATCCATTTGCTCTGAGAAAGTAAGTGCACTGCACTGGAAATGTTTCAAAAGTTCTGATCTATTATACTGCGAGCTAAGCATCGAGTTAAGCCTCGGCATGGGATATGCATCCATACACTTGGAATAAACAGAGCCCAAGCCGACATAGTTCGCGGACTTAGTATATCCAGCATTCTTTTGAAGACACGCATGAAGTATAGACTGAAGTAGAGTGTTGGGACACGATTGTATCCTGTGGATCATATTCGTGCCGGTTTTGAATATTTCTGCTGAGAACGAATAACATCCGAGTAAAGAGTAGACTACAGCATTGCTCGCATATGACCCGAGGAACAATAGACCCCGGAGGATCTTGCGATAATAAATATCTAGTTGCTGAAGCTCTGAGTTTGTGAGTGATCCGACGAAGAATTTTGCTGTATAAAGCACCGTAGGAATAGCAACAGTTCTCCATATATAACCGAGAGTATCCACATCCAGCCATCGAATTGTCCAACCATTCTTGTGGAATCTATCCGAGACACTCGCGATTATTTGGATGCAATCTTGCAGATGGCATTTCTTGCTAGTGTTTACTGGAAAACCCAGAAATGTGATTTGCTCACAAGACGTTATAAGGGTTCCATTTATATTTATTAGTGATGGTATAGATTGTGAAGAGCAACCTTGACCGAGACAATACGCCCACTTGGTTTTACTCCCCTCAATCTTGAGACCTATCTTTGCCAATTGTGTTTCTACGATTTCAACAGCTGTAGTTAATTCCCCCACTGTTCTTCCAATCAACAATATATCATCTGCGTAAGCTATAGAACCGAGCCACAAAAGATCCAGTAGAAACCCCAAACCAGATTCATCCAAGCAATGAAGCACATCTCTTGTGTAAAAAATAAATAAAGCGGGAGAGGTCAACGAACCTTGTTTAACACCTTTTGTTATTGGTATGCCTTCAACCTGAACCTCATTTCCAAATTTAAGATATGCCACTGTACATAAGT
The DNA here is from genome assembly GCA_032718475.1 of Nemertoderma westbladi. NCBI lineage: Eukaryota > Metazoa > Xenacoelomorpha > Nemertodermatida > Nemertodermatidae > Nemertoderma > Nemertoderma westbladi. Next base: position 70,711 of record JAUCBJ010004839.1, on the reverse strand, counting down.
AATAGTTGAGAAGTGCAAGACACACATATGGGTTCACATTATCCTTCAAATTCCGGAATAAACAGACGAATTCGACATAATCAAAGGCACCAGTCACATCCAACTGACATAGAAACACTGTGTTACCAGACCGACGCTGAGACTCCAAGAATTCTAACAAAGCACTTATAACCAAATCTGAGCCTATCTTCTTCTGATACGCAAATTGAGCATTGGGAATCAAATCTTGTATCGGCAAAAATTTCAGAAGGACAATAGATTCAAATATTTTTCCGAACAGACTCACTGTGGCTATTTGTCTGAAAGATTTATGATGGTTGATGTCACGTCCCTTTCCCTTATACAGACTTGTTAATATTGTTTCACCAAAAAACTCAGGTATATGTCCAGTTCTTAAACACACATTTATAATGTCTGCAAGAATTCTGCAAATAAAGTTAGCGTCCAGGCTAAGCACATGTTCAATAACAAGGCCCATTGTATCTGGAGATTTGCCGGTGGATATAGCCAAAATTGCTCGCTGTAGTGTCATAGCAGAGACAGTAGGTACCACCGCGTCTGGGCAGCTATTCTGCAAGTCCGATTTCAGTTCATTGATGGAAGTGTAGAACTCTTTACCTGGAAAATTTCTCTCTTCTAGTGCAGACCTTATCTTTTCCTGGGCATTTGTTGGTATTGTTCCACTCGTAATTTTATTAGAAGCAAAAGTTAGTAGCGCCCACCCCTACCCTCGGGTAGCAGATAGGAAGTAGCGCCCACCCCTACCCTCGGGTAGCAGATAGGAAGTAGCGCCCACCCCTACACTCGGGTAGCAGATAGTAGTAGCGCCCACCCCTACCCTCGGGTAGCAGATAGGAAGTAGCGCCCACCACTACCCTCGGGTAGCAGATAGGAAGTAACGCCCACCCCTACACTCGGGTAGCAGATAGTAGTAGCGCCCACCCCTACCCTCGGGTAGCAGATAGGAAGTAGCGCCCACCCCTTCCCTCGGGTAGCAGATAGGAAGTAGCGCCCACCCCTACCCTCGGGTAGCAGATAGGAAGTAGCGCCCACCCCTACACTCGGGTAGCAGATAGGAAGTAGCGCCCACCCCTACCCTCGGGTAGCAGATAGGAAGTAGCGCCCACCCCTACCCTCGGGTAGCAGATAGGAAGTAGCGCCCACCCCTACCCTCGGGTAGCAGATAGTAGTAGCGCCCACCCCTACCCTCGGGTAGCAGATTGGAAGTAGCGCCCACCCCTACCCTCGGGTAGCAGATAGGAAGTAGCGCCCACCCCTACCCTCGGGTAGCAGATAGGAGTAGCGCCCACCCCTACCCTCGGGTAGCAGATAGGAAGTAGCGCCCACCCATACCCTCGGGTAGCAGATAGGAAGTAGCGCCCACCCCTACACTCGGGTAACAGATAGGAAGTAGCGCCCACCCCTTTCCTCGGGTAGCAGATAGGAAGTAGCGCCCACCCCTACCCTCGGGTAGCAGCTATCGACAGGAGGGGAGCCTTTAATACACCTTGGGTACCAATTTACCATATTTTTTATACTAGCTAGTTTATTGCTATTTTTTATAAATATTATAGATGATATATGATAGAAGATTATATAAGATATGTGCTAGCTCTCAATTTTGATACATATTTTTGTTCTAGAACACAATTTTTTTGTTTCTAGATCACATTTTATTTTTTTATACTAGAAAGGTTTTTTCTAGTTTTTTTTATATATATGTTATAGAACACAAGATAACAATTTTGATAAATATTTTTGTTCTAGAACACGTTTTTTTTGTTCTAGAACATTTCTAGGAAAAAATTATCATACAATCAAAAAAATTGTTACTCACGATATTTTTATACTCGATATTTTTACTTTCGATATTTTTGCTCTTGATATTTTTACTCTCGATATATTTACTCTCGATAATTTTCAACACTCGATATTTTTGCTCTCGATATTTTTACTCTCGATATTTTTACTCTCGATATTTCCAATATTTTTCGTCTAGTGTTATTTTTACTCTCGATATTATTTAATCGCGTTATTTTTCCATACTCGATATTATTAAACTCGATATTTTTACTCTCAATATTTTCACTCTCGATATTTTTCAAGTCTCGATATTTTTCAAGTCTCGATATTTTTTACCATTACCAGGCCTACTTGTAACAAAGAGAGGTAAGCATACTTGTTACAGAGAGATGTAGTCCTACTTGAAACTGATAGATGTAGGCCTACTTGTAACAGAAAGATGTAGGCCTACTTGTAACAGAGAGATGTAGGGTAGGCCTACTTGTAACAAAGAGAGGTAGGCCTATTTGTCACAGAAAGATGTAGGCCCGTACTTAAGAAACCTACCTCAATCCCCGTGTATGGTCTTCCGGACAACAGACATCGAGTAAGTAGGCTCGGATTGGGCTGCTGTTTGCGTCCGTACTGAAATCAAGCAAAGCAATACCGGCAACCAACATAGCCTGTCCGGAGTGGCTAGTGAGTTCACTAGACGCTGATTGGTTGATGTGATGGGTGTCGTTTACTCCACTAACATAATTAGTTCCATTGCTCTGAATTTTATGAATGGCTCCCATTTGTGCGCCATTGGGTATGAGGATTAAGCCTACGATCATGGCGACAGTAAGGCCGATAATAAAAGGCCGGCGGCGTCCGATTGAACAATCGCATTGATCGGAAAAAGAACCCAGTACCGGAGTTAAACAGAAGCCGAAAAGCGGAGAAATACACCTGGGTGAAGAAAATATTAAAGAAAATAAATTACTATTGTAAATTATATTTTATATATGTAACTTTTCACTAATTAGTATGGTCGACACAAAATTAGGCTTTCTCAGTCAGCTAAACTAGAAAGTGTCGAAAGAGCTAGAAAACACTGTATTTAATGAAAGCTACAGTAACAACTACAACAGTAGCTATCGTCTGCACTCTACTGCTAATGAAACGTACACTTATATACCCCAACGGTACCGATGCAATACGTGTAGAAAAACACGTTCGTGGGGCCTTCGCGCAGCACGAAGTGAGCAAAGCCTTTAACATATGGGCACCATTAACGAGTTGTCTGCCGTTAGTCAGAAGACTTCAACACAATACTCGTCCTCCTCTTTTGCCTCGTTGCGTTCGTTCGTTTTTGACCAAACTTCAGATTCTTTCTAAACTTTTGACTGACTACATACGTACCAAGTTTCGCTTAATTTCATCGAGGAATAACCGAGTTATTAGCGATCAAAAATTTACGACGACTGACGACGATGACGACAGACAACTCGCCAATGGCACCTATATGCTAAGGCTTTGCTCACTTCGTGGCTCGCCCCACAATGAATTGCAATTTTGGTATTTGCAACTAACCAAACTAGAGTCATTAGACTCGTTGGTATTCCGGTACGAAGTAACATTGGTGCCACAAACGCCAACTCGGCCGCGTACACCATCTCCACTGCACATATGGCGGCACTCAGGCACATTAACTGGAGGGTTGTCTTCGATTTAATCGGTGTCAAACAAGCCTCGTTCATTGTCAACTATTTATATCTAATGGCAATACATGACGGGGGGGGGGGGGGGGGAATATAACTAGAGATTTTCCTTTTATTTAATCCCTCGAAATTATTATTATTATATGTCTATTAATATAACATAAAATAAATCATTAGGGTTTACCTTCTTAACCGCGATAAATCTATAACTGGCAAAAAAATTTAGCGGCCAAGGCGTTCCGCTAGTATAACTCGATATTTATATTATTCAATTTCATTGATTAATAGAGTTTAATTTATTGAGTTCCCTGACGATGCATATAATATCATATAATCATATAATCGATAGAGTCTGGCGTATAGAAACTCCTTTTTATTCTCGTTCCGGGTTGTCTTTCCTTATTAGAAATATAGATGAGACGAGTTTAGCACCACTAGTGAGTGATATATCAAATGAACTTAACTTAACTTAACATACAGAAACCAATCCACCCTAGCTCAACATACCCATATTTAGCTATTCAATATCATCAACTATTAATTTACACTTTGATGTTCTATTCAGTTCACAGTTAACAATCTACATAATGAGGACAATTAAAAATAATTTTTAAATCAGCAGCTGTTGTCTAGTAACACCTGCTGCCTAGTAACACCTACATAAATATTCGCTCCCCTCATAACGAAATTAGTTACCAAAGAACTTTCCAAAACATTTTCAGAAACAAAGGACACAGTATTTTACTGTAAAACGTTACATATTTAACATAGTAAATGTCATGATGTGATTGGCTGAAAATGAAAGGGCTCAGCTGCGTTTTTATTGGTAGTTGGTATACTATACTGCCTTGGCCTTGCCTATATGACGGTTTGTGATAGAGTTTGAGTTGCTGGGAATCTGAAGCTTATTAAGGCAACAATAAACAGCGCAAATAACTTAAACTTCATGATTTGAGAAATAAAGATTCTAAAAAACAGCTGACGTTTCGATTTATTAAACAATAATCATTTTCAAAGCAAAAACAAATAAATACCTGAAAATTAGTGAAAGACAGTACTAAATACAAAATACAATAATAAGGCTGGTGAAGATTGCAATAACAATACAAAAAAAAAAAATATACAAAATAATGGGTGTGGCTAGTGTGCAAAAAACGGTTATAAATTGAATATGGAAGGCGTGTACAGCAGTACAGTACTACAGAAACAACAGAGCGGATAGTACAAGACAGTCCAGTAAGAAAGTCAGGACCTACCGGTACACGAATAAGGCAGTACGTGGGGTAGGGGCGGGGGGGGGGGGGGGGGATATATCAAGGAACTACAGTAGGGAAAGGAAAGTCGAAGTGGTTTGGTCATTTAAAGTGGGGCGAAGTTTCCTAATGAACAAAGTCTCTTTAATGAGAAGTTCGCGCAAGTTACGGGATGTTGATAAGATGCTGAAATTTTCTTTTAACGTGGGATGATCGGCGGTGGAGGAGTGTTCAAAGATAGAAGAATTTTTTGGACGGGAGAATTTTCCGGAGTTGTACAAAAAGCCAGTGTGTTCCTCAACACGTTTAGCCAGGTGGCGTACAGTGCGTCCAACGTAAGAAGCATCGCAGCTTCCACAATTATAATGGTACACAACACCCGACCGTATGTGTTCAGGAATCTGATCCTTGTACGGGAAAAGGGAGGATAGCCTACAGCTGGTTGACGGTTGACAGCTGGCTGGATGACGGTTTGATTTTCGCGTTCTTTTGTTGTTATTTCTTTTAGGGGCCTACCATGTCTTCTTATCACTTGCGAAAAACACTGCTATTAGACAATTTCAGCGCCTATTGTCGACTAATTGAAGGAATAAAACTGTTATGGTAAATGAGCAGGTTACAGTAGCGGTGTCTTAATTAAAAAGCAATAAACGAGAACCGAAGGCTCCTCTTTCGGTAGCTGCTAAACGAACTTAGGGGTGGGCGCTACTCCTATCTGCTACCCGAAGCGAAGGCAGGGGTCGGCGTAACCCCTATCTGCTACCCGAAGGTAGGGGTGGGCGCTACTCCTATCTGCTTCCCGAAGGTAGGGGTAGGCGTAACTCCTATCTGCTACCCGTGGGTAGGGGTAGGCGCTACTCCTATCTGCTACCCGAAGGTAGGGGTGGGCGCTACTCCTATCTGCTACCATAAGGTAGGGGTGGTGGGCGCTAATCCTATCTGCTTCCCGAAGGTAGGGGTGGACGCTACTCCTATCTGCTACCCGAAGGTAGGGGTGGGCGCTACTCCTATCTGCTACCCGAAGGTAGGGGTAGGCGTAACTCCTATCTGCTACCCGAAGGTAGGGGTGGGCGCTACTCCTATCTGCTACCCGAAGGTAGGGGTGGGCGCTACTCCTATCTGCCACCCGAAGGTAGGGGTGGGCGCTACTCCTATCTGCTACCATAAGGTAGGGGTGGTGGGCGCTAATCCTATCTGCTTCCCGAAGGTAGGGGTCGGCGTAACTCCTATCTGCCACCCGAAGGAAGAGGTGGGCGCTACTCCTATCTGCCACCATAAGGTAGGGGTGGGCGCTACTCCTATCTGCTACCCTAAGGTAGGGGTGGAAGCTACTCCTATCTGCTACCATAAGATAGGGGTGGGCGCTACAACTATCTGCTACCCGAAGGTAGGGGTGGACGCTACTCCTATCTGCTACCCGAGGGTAGGGGTGGGCGCTACTCCTATCTGCTACCCGAAGGTAGGGGTGGGCGCTACTCCTATCTGCTACCCGAAGGTAGGGGTCGGCGTAACTCCTATCTGCTACCCGAAGGTAGGGGTGGGCGCTACTCCTATCTGCTACCCGAAGGTAGGGGTGGGCGCTACTCCTATCTGCTACCCGAAGCGAAGGTAGGGGTAGGCGCTACTCCAATCTGCTACCCGAAGGTAGGGGTGGGCGCTACTCCTATCTGCTACCCGAAGGTAGGGGTGGGCGCTACTCCTATCTGCCACCCGAAGGTAGGGGTGGGCGCTACTCCTATCTGCCACCCGAAGGTAGGGGTGGGCGCTACTCCTATCTGCTACCCGAAGGTAGGGGTGGGCGCTACTCCTATCTGCCACCCGAAGGTAGGGGTGGGCGCTACTCCTATCTGCTACCATAAGGTAGGGGTGGTGGGCGCTAATCCTATCTGCTTCCCGAAGGTAGGGGTCGGCGTAACTCCTATCTGCCACCCGAAGGTAGGGGTGGGCGCTACTCCTATCTGCTACCATAAGGTAGGGGTGGGCGCTACTCCTATCTGCTACCCTAAGGTAGGGGTGGACGCTACTCCTATCTGCTACCATAAGATAGGGGTGGGCGCTACAACTATCTGCTACCCGAAGGTAGGGGTGGACGCTACTCCTATCTGCTACCCGAGGGTAGGGGTGGGCGCTACTCCTATCTGCCACCCGAAGGTAGGGGTGGGCGCTACTCCTATCTGCTACCATAAGGTAGGGGTGGTGGGCGCTAATCCTATCTGCTTCCCAAAGGTAGGGGTCGGCGTAACTCCTATCTGCCACCCGAAGGTAGGGGTGGGCGCTACTCCTATCTGCTACCATAAGGTAGGGGTGGGCGCTACTCCTATCTGCTACCCTAAGGTAGGGGTGGACGCTACTCCTATCTGCTACCATAAGATAGAGGTGGGCGCTATTCCTATCTGCTACCCGAAAGTAGGGGTAGGCGCTACTCATATCTGCTACCCTATGGTAGGGGTGGGCGCTACTCCTAGTTGCTACCCGAAGCGAAGGTAGGGGTGGGCGCTACTCCTATCTGCTACCATAAGGTAGGGGTGGGCGCTACTCCTATCTGCTACCCTAAGGTAGGGGTGGACGCTACTCCTATCTGCTACCATAAGATAGGGGTGGGCGCTATTCCTATCTGCTACCCGAAAGTAGGGGTAGGCGCTACTCATATCTGCTACCCTATGGTAGGGGTGGGCGCTACTCCTAGTTGCTACCCGAAGGGAAGGTAGGGGTGGGAGCTACTCCTAGCTGCTACCCGAAGCGAAGGTAGGGGTGGGCGCTACTCCTATCTGCTACCCGAAGGTAGGGGTGGGCGCTACTCCTATCTGCTACCCGAAGGCAGGGGTGGGCGCTACTCCCATCTGCTTCCCGAAGGTAGGGGTCGGCGTAACTCCTATCTGCTACCCGAAGGCAGGGGTGGGCGCTACTCCTATCTGCTACCCGAGGGAAGGAGTGGGCGCTACTCCTATCTGCTACCCGAAGGCAGGGGTGGGCGCTACTCCTATCTGCTTCCCGAAGGTAGGGGTCGGCGTAACTCCTATCTGCTACCCGAAGGTAGGGGTGGGCGCTACTCCTATCTGCTACCATAAGGTAGGGGTGGGAGCTACTCCTATCTGCTACCCTAAGGTAGGGGTGTACGCTACTCATATCTGCTACCCCAATGTTGGAGTGGGCGCTACTCTTATCTGCTACCCGAAGGCCGGGGTGGGCGCTACTCCTATCTGCTACCCGAGGGTAGGGGTGGGCGCTACTCCTATCTGCTTCCCGAAGATATGGGTGGGCGCTACTCCTATCTGCTACCCGAAGGTAGGGGTGGGCGCTACTCCTATCTGCTACCCGAAGGCAGGGGTGGGCGCTACTCCTATCTGCTACCCGAGGGTAGGGGTGGACGCTACTCCTATCTGCTACCCGAAGGTAGGGGTGGGCGCTACTCCTATCTGCTACCCGAAGGCAGGGGTGGGCGCTACTCCTATCTGCTTCCCGAAGGTAGGGGTGGGCGCTACTCCTATCTGCTACCCGAGGGTAGGGGTGGGCGCTACTCCTATCTGCTACCCGAAGGCAGGGGTGGGCGCTACTCCTATCTGCTTCCCGAAGGTAGGGGTGGACGCTACTCCTATCTGCTACCAGAGGGTAGGGGTGGGCGCTACTCCTATCTGCTTCCTGAAGGTAGGGGTGGGCGCTACTCCTATCTGCTACCCGAAGGCAGGGGTGGGCGCTACTCATATCTGCTACCCGAGGGTAGGGGTGGGCGCTACTCCTACGTGCTACCCGAGGGTAGGGGTAGACGCTACTCCTATCTGCTACCCGAAGGTAGGGGAGGGCGCTACTCCTATCTATTCCTATCCAAAAATTTGCTCCCAGTTATTTAACTGGTCCATAATTTATCGACCCCAGTCTAATCCCATTATCTAATCCAATCACGCTGAAGAGACCCAGTAAGGTCGAAACGCGTACGTGGTTTGGAGAGATATGAGATATTAATTTCAATAAAAATTACGCGATTCAAATTTGTACACTACCCGGTTAAAAAGTACGCATGTGATGGAATTAGTCCTACAATTGCGCCAAAAAAAGATAAGTTATTTTCGGTAAAATAAACTTATCATTCGAGGTTGAGACCCCTAGATCCCTTCCTATAATAAATGTATAATAACAAATCATGTGAAGAAGACCCTTGAAATCGATTTTTCGCGCCTCCGTAGGCAAACATATAAAATACACTTCCTCGTGACTCTGATTTTAATAACGAAATAATTACAATATAATTATTCCCCCTTTCCTTATTCAGTCGTAATATTTATCTCAAAATATTCGACGCAATATTCATCCCGAAAATATTCACCAAAATATTCTTCTCAGAATATTATCCCATATCTCACATTACGATTTATTGCCCCAAGCCAGACATCCTTAGTCGTGGCGGGAGTGTCAAGCCTTGGCTGATCCGCCCTATACACTCCATCCAATGCACTATACATGGTCCATTGTTATGCAATACACCCCTTCCCTTACACCGGCCCCCAGCACGCAGCCTATGGCCGCCACCCAATAGCAGTTAAAAGTGATTGACAAGTCACCTTCTAAACTCCATCCAGGCACCAATATTAATTGGTCTATTATATTGGGTAATTATATTTAACATTGTTTGAACGTAAATTCTCTACCCAGAAAGTCCACCTGCGCGCAGGTGATAATTGGGGGTCAACTCCATATTGACCCCACAGCAGGCTATAAATAGAGACGCATCGGGACTAAAACTTCAAGAGTTTTCACTCAGCCTCAGGCATAACTGTTGAGCTCTGCTCCTCAGTACAGCAGAGGTCCCTGGCCTAGAAGTCAGCTCTGTTCCGAGTTGGGGCCCTCTTTGTTGCTGGATCGGGCCAGCGAAAGGCTTTGAGGTCGCCAGTAACGTAAGACGGTTCGGTTCCGCCGTTGGTCTGAGCACATTGGCTAGACAAGCCCGGAGCGCCTGTGTGCTCGCTATTGCCTACCAGGCAAAAGTGGCAGCGTCTCCACCACCGGCTTGGCTCTCCTGCCCACGGTAGTGCTGGTGCACTGTCCGCAGGCTATATGTTTATTTGTGGTTCGCCCAAATAAACCTCTATGGTCTGAGAACAAATTGCAGCTAATCCTTAAAGTCCAATCGGTACCACCCCTGTTTGGACTCAGACGGTAACCTGCTTACAGCTTTTAGACGTGCTACAATTTTCTTAGACTTTATTAGCCCATGACTTTTTCACGATTTATTAAGACGTTTTTCAAAACAATTGATTATTATTATATTTCTCCCCTTTATTTGTGTATTTTTTCCGGTGTATTTTTAGCAAAACAAAACGGCTAAAAATATGGTATATTTTCTTAGCTTTTTGGATTATTTTGAGGCTATACTTTGGATCCTAACTGACCCAAAGCACCCCTCACCCGGTTTCTATCTTTTACCCCACCCAGAGGTTTTTATACAGTGTTACAGTAAGCTATTTCATTTATTTAGAAGGAAGCAATATACAGTATTATTTGGGAAGAATAGAAAATCACTGTGTTTTTGTACTATATTGAAAAGTTGTGGATGTCCGTAAATAACAAGTCATTGAAGGACCGTGTTCTAGTGGAAATATTTTATGTTAGCCGGAAAACCAAAACACTAAGCGAAAGTAGAGCACTACCTGGAACCTTTTTGAAATTTAAAGCCGTTTTAGGAGCTTATCGTACCAAGGAGCACGAGAAATCCATTACAACCCTTGTAAAACCCTTGTAAAAATTAGAAGTTTTTAAAATTTGAAATTATGTTTCCCCACATCCTACCCTACAGTCCAAATTTCGTAAGACCCCCCCCCCCCCCCCCCCCCGCCCCAATAACATCATGTTCTTAATGAAAATTGTAAAGTAAAACGATAAATTGTTACAATATGAAATCATTAAACATTATAATAATTATTAAAACGGAATAAGAAAAATACAGACAATTCAGAAAATATCCAGATATGGCAATGTCTAGGAGTTGGTGTGCACTACATTTCAGTAAATATCCAGATATGGTAATGTCTAGGAGGTGGTGTGCACTAAATTTCAGTAAATATCCAGATATGGTAATATCTAGGAGTTGGTGTGCACTACATTTCAGTAAATATCCAGATATGGTAATGTCTAGGAGTTGGGGTGCACTACATTTCAGTAAATATCCAGCTATGGTAATGTCTAGGAGTTGGTGTGCACTAAATTTCAGTAAATATCCAGATATGGTAATGTCTAGGAGTTGGTGTGCACTACATTTCAGTAAATATCCAGATATGGTAATGTCTAGGAGTTGGTGTGCACTAAATTTCAGTAAATATCCAGATATGGTAATTTCTAGGAGTTGGTGTGCACTACATTTCAGTAAATATACAGATATGGTAATGTCTAGGAGTTGGTGTGCACTACATTTCAGTAAATATCCAGATATGGTAATGTCTAGGAGTTGGTGTGCACTACATTTCAGTAAATATCCAGATATGGTAATGTCTAGAAGTTGGTTTGCACTACATTTCAGTAAATATCCAGATATGGTAATGTCTAGGAGTTGGTGTGCACTACATTTCAGTAAATATCCAGATATGGTAATGTCTAGGAGTTGGTGTGCACTACATTTCAGTAAATATCCAGATATGGTAATGTCTAGGAGTTGGTGTGCACTACATTTCAGTAAATATCCAGCTATGGTAATGTCTAGGAGTTGGTGTGCACTAAATTTCAGTAAATATCCAGATATGGCAATGTCTAGGAGTTGGTGTGCACTACATTTCAGTAAATATCCAGATATGGTAATATCTAGGAGTTGGTGTGCACTAAATTTCAGTAAACATCCAGATATGGTAATGTCTAGGAGTTGGTGTGCACTACATTTCAGTAAATATCCAGATATGGTAATGTCTAGGAGTTGGTGTGCACTACATTTCAGTAAATATCCAGATATGGTAATGTCTAGGAGATGGTGTGCACTACATTTCAGTAAATATCCAGATATGGTAATGTCTAGGAGTTGGTGAGCACTACATTTAAGTAAATATCCAGATATGGTAATGTCTAGGAGTTGGTGTGCACTACATTTCAGTAAATATCCAGATATGGTAATGTCTAGGAGTTGGTGTGCACTACATTTCAGTAAATATCCAGATATGGTAATGTCTAGGAGTTGGTGTGCACTACATTTCAGTAAATATCCAGATATGGTAATGTCTAGGAGTTGGTGTGCACTACATTTCAGTAAATATCCAGATATGGTAATGTCTAGGAGTTGGTGTGCACTATATTTCAGTACATATCCAGATTTGGTAATGTCTAGGAGTTGGTGTGCACTACATTTCAGTAAATATCCAGATATGGTAATGTCTAGGAGTTGGTGTGCACTACATTTCAGTAAATATCCAGCTCTGGTAATGTCTAGGAGTTGGTGTGCACTACATTTCAGTAAATATCCAGATATGGTAATGTCTAGGAGTTGGTGTGCACTACATTTCAGTAAATATCCAGAAATGGTAAGGTCTAGGAGTTGGGGTGTACTAAATTTCAGTAAATATCCAGATATGGTAATGTCTAGGAGTTGGTGTGCACTAAATTTCAGTAAATATCCAGATATGGTAATGTCTAGGAGTTGGTGTGCACTAAATTTCAGTAAATATCCAGATATGGTAATGTCTAGGAGTTGGTGTGCACTACATTTCAGTAAATATCCAAATATGGTAATGTCTAGGAGTTGGTGTGCACTAAATTTCAGTAAATATCCAGATATGGTAATGTCTAGGAGTTGGTGTGCACTACATTTCAGTAATATCCAGATATGGTAATGTCTAGGAGTTGGTGTGCACCAAATTTCAGTAAATATCCAGATATGGTAATGTCTAGGAGTTGGTGTGCACTACATTTCAGTAAATATCCAGATATGGTAATGTCTAGGAGTTGGTGTGCACTACATTTCAGTAAATATCCAGATATGGTAATGTCTAGGAGTTGGTGAGCACTACATTTCAGTAAATATCCAGATATGGTAATGTCTAGGAGTTGGTGTTCACTACATTTCAGTAAATATCCAGATATGGTAATGTCTAGGAGTTGGTGTGCACTACATTTCAGTAAATATCCAGATATGGTAATGTCTAGGAGTTGGTGTGCACTACATTTCAGTAAATATCCAGATATGGTAATGTCTAGGAGTTGGTGAGCACTACATTTAAGTAAATATCCAGATATGGTAATGTCTAGGAGTTGGTGTGCACTACATTTCAGTAAATATCCAGATATGGTAATGTCTAGGAGTTGGTGTGCACTACATTTCAGTAAATATCCAGATATGGTAATGTCTAGGAGTTGGTGAGCACTACATTTCAGTAAATATCCAGATATGGTAATATCTAGGAGTTGGTGTGCACTACATTTCAGTAAATATCCAGATATGGTAATGTCTAGGAGTTGGTGAGCACTACATTTCAGTAAATATCCAGATATGGTAATGTCTAGGAGTTGGTGTGCACTACATTTCAGTAAATATACAGATATGGTAATGTCTAGGAGTTGGTGTGCACTAAATTTCAGTAAATATCCAGATATGGTAATGTCTAGGAGTTGGTGTGCACTACATTTCAGTAAATATCCAGATATGGTAATGTCTAGGAGTTGGTGTTCACTAAATTTCAGTAAATATACAGATATGGTAATGTCTAGGAGTTCGTGTGCACTAAATTTCAGTAAATATCCAGATATGGTAATGTCTAGGAGTTGGTGTGCACTACATTTCAGTAAATATCCAGATATGGTAATGTCTAGGAGTTGGTGAGCACTACATTTCAGTAAATCTCCAGATATGGTAATGTCTAGGAGTTGGTGTGCACTACATTTCAGTAAATATCCAGATATGGTAATGTCTAGGAGTTGGTGAGCACTACATTTCAGTAAATATCCAGATATGGTAATGTCTAGGAGTTGGTGTGCACTACATTTCAGTAAATATCCAGATATGGTAATGTCTAGGAGTTGGTGAGCCCTACATTTCAGTAAATATCCAGATATGGTAATGTCTAGGAGTTGGTGTGCACTACATTTTAGTAAATATCCAGATATGGCAATGTCTAGGAGTTGGTGAGCACTACATTTCAGTAAATATCCAGATATGGTAATGTCTAGGAGTTGGTGTGCACTACATTTCAGTAAATATACAGATATGGTAATGTCTAGGAGTTGGTGTGTACTAAATTTCAGTAAATATACAGATATGGTAATGTCTAGGAGTTCGTGTGCACTAAATTTCAGTAAATATACAGATATGGTAATGTCTAGGAGTTGGTGTGCACTAAATTTCAGTAAATATACAGATATGGTAATGTCTAGGAGTTGGTGTGCACTAAATTTCAGTAAATATCCAGATATGGTAATGTCTAGGAGTTGGTGTGCACTAAATTTCAGTAAATATACAGATATGGTAATGTCTAGGAGTTGGTGTGCACTAAATTTCAGTAAATATACAGATATGGTAATGTCTACGAGTTGGTGTGCACTAAATTTTAGTAAATATCCAGATATGGTAATGTCTAGGAGTTGGTGTGCATTAAATTTCAGTAAATATCCAGATATGGTAATGTCTAGGAGTTGGTGTGCACTAAATTTCAGTAAATATCAAGATATGGTAATGTCTAGGAGTTGGTGTGCACTACATTTCAGTAAATATCCAGATATGGTAATGTATAGGAGTTGGTGAGCACTACATTTCAGTAAATATCCAGATATGGCAATGTCTAGGAGTTGGTGTGCACTAAATTTCGGTAAATATCCAGATATGGTAATGTCTAGGAGTTGGTGTGCACTAAATTTCAGTAAACATCCAGATATGGTAATGTCTAGGAGTTGGTGTGCACTACATTTCAGTAAATATCCAGATATGGTAATGTCTAGGAGTTGGTGTGCACTACATTTCAGTAAATATCCAGATATGGTAATGTCTAGGAGTTGGTGTGCACTAAATTTCAGTAAATATCCAGATATGGTAATGTCTAGGAGTTGGTGTGCACTACATTTCAGTAAATATCCAAATATGGTAATGTCTAGGAGTTGGTGTGCACTACATTTCAGTAAATATCCAAATATGGTAATGTCTAAGAGTTGGTGTGCACCACATTTCAGTAAATATCCAGATATGGTAATGTCTAGGAGTTGGTGTGCACTACATTTCAGTAAATATCCAGATATGGTAATGTCTAGGAGTTGGTGTGCACTAAATTTCAGTAAATATCCAGATATGGTAATGTCTAGGAGTTGGTGTGCACTACATTTCAGTAAATATCCAAATATGGTAATGTCTAGGAGTTGGTGTGCACTACATTTCAGTAATATCCAGATATGGTAATGTCTAGGAGTTGGTGTGCACTAAATTTCAGTAAATATCCAGATATGGTAATGTCTAGGAGTTGGTGTGCACTACATTTCAGTAAATATCCAGATATGGTAATGTCTAGGAGTTGGTGTGCACTACATTTCAGTAAATATCCAGATATGGTAATGTCTAGGAGTTGGTGAGCACTACATTTCAGTAAATATCCAGATATGGTAATGTCTAGGAGTTGGTGTTCACTACATTTCAGTAAATATCCAGATATGGTAATGTCTAGGAGTTGGTGTGCACTACATTTCAGTAAATATCCAGATATGGTAATGTCTAGGAGTTGGTGTGCACTACATTTCAGTAAATATCCAGATATGGTAATGTCTAGGAGTTGGTGAGCACTACATTTAAGTAAATATCCAGATATGGTAATGTCTAGGAGTTGGTGTGCACTACATTTCAGTAAATATCCAGATATGGTAATGTCTAGGAGTTGGTGTGCACTACATTTCAGTAAATATCCAGATATGGTAATGTCTAGGAGTTGGTGTTCACTAAATTTCAGTAAATATACAGATATGGTAATGTCTAGGAGTTCGTGTGCACTGAATTTCAGTAAATATCCAGATATGGTAATGTCTAGGAGTTGGTGTGCACTACATTTCAGTAAATATCCAGATATGGTAATGTCTAGGAGTTGGTGAGCACTACATTTCAGTAAATATCCAGATATGGTAATGTCTAGGAGTTGGTGTGCACTACATTTCAGTAAATATCCAGATATGGTAATGTCTAGGAGTTGGTGAGCACTACATTTCAGTAAATATCCAGATATGGTAATGTCTAGGAGTTGGTGTGCACTACATTTCAGTAAATATCCAGATATGGTAATGTCTAGGAGTTGGTGAGCACTACATTTCAGTAAATATCCAGATATGGTAATGTCTAGGAGTTGGTGTGCACTACATTTTAGTAAATATCCAGATATGGCAATGTCTAGGAGTTGGTGAGCACTACATTTCAGTAAATATCCAGATATGGTAATGTCTAGGAGTTGGTGTGCACTACATTTCAGTAAATATACAGATATGGTAATGTCTAGGAGTTGGTGTGTACTAAATTTCAGTAAATATACAGATATGGTAATGTCTAGGAGTTCGTGTGCACTAAATTTCAGTAAATATACAGATATGGTAATGTCTAGGAGTTGGTGTGCACTAAATTTCAGTAAATATACAGATATGGTAATGTCTAGGAGTTGGTGTGCACTAAATTTCAGTAAATATCCAGATATGGTAATGTCTAGGAGTTGGTGTGCACTAAATTTCAGTAAATATACAGATATGGTAATGTCTAGGAGTTGGTGTGCACTAAATTTCAGTAAATATACAGATATGGTAATGTCTACGAGTTGGTGTGCACTAAATTTTAGTAAATATCCAGATATGGTAATGTCTAGGAGTTGGTGTGCATTAAATTTCAGTAAATATCCAGATATGGTAATGTCTAGGAGTTGGTGTGCACTAAATTTCAGTAAATATCCAGATATGGTAATGTCTAGGAGTTGGTGTGCACTACATTTCAGTAAATATCCAGATATGGTAATGTATAGGAGTTGGTGAGCACTACATTTCAGTAAATATCCAGATATGGCAATGTCTAGGAGTTGGTGTGCACTAAATTTCGGTAAATATCCAGATAAGGTAATGTCTAGGAGTTGGTGTGCACTAAATTTCAGTAAACATCCAGATATGGTAATGTCTAGGAGTTGGTGTGCACTACATTTCAGTAAATATCCAGATATGGTAATGTCTAGGAGTTGGTGTGCACTACATTTCAGTAAATATCCAGATATGGTAATGTCTAGGAGTTGGTGTGCACTAAATTTCAGTAAATATCCAGATATGGTAATGTCTAGGAGTTGGTGTGCACTACATTTCAGTAAATATCCAAATATGGTAATGTCTAGGAGTTGGTGTGCACTACATTTCAGTAAATATCCAAATATGGTAATGTCTAGGAGTTGGTGTGCACCACATTTCAGTAAATATCCAGATATGGTAATGTCTAGGAGTTGGTGTGCACTACATTTCAGTAAATATCCAGATATGGTAATGTCTAGGAGTTGGTGTGCACTAAATTTCAGTAAATATCCAGATATGGTAATGTCTAGGAGTTGGTGTGCACTACATTTCAGTAAATATCCAAATATGGTAATGTCTAGGAGTTGGTGTGCACTACATTTCAGTAAATATCCAAATATGGTAATGTCTAGGAGTTGGTGTGCACTAAATTTCAGTAAATATCCAGATATGGTAATGTCTAGGAGTTGGTGTGCACTATATAGAATTATATTCCCTAAATGCCGTGGATTTTCAAAATTTCTATTTATTCGGATTAACTTTGTAAAAGATTGCTTTGAGTCCTCATTTGTATTTATTATATCTATTGTACACCCATCGGTCAAGTGGTTCAGTAGCTCAGTCGGTAGAGCGTTGGAAATTATATGTGTAGTAGGTATTGAGTTCGAATCCTAGTAAGTGCGAATTATTTTTTGTGCAGAATTTCAACTCATTTAAATTAACCGCTACAAATTAATTGCATTTGTCTGTACCAATAAGGCTGTAGTTATTTGATTGTAACCAATGTCGTGCAAGTTATATATTAGCTGGACCAATAAGCTATCTTTAAAACCTCGTTAGAACCCATAGAACAATCGAGAATTTTCTCGATTGATTGCGGCACAAATTTAGTATATAAAGGTGCGATTTCGTTCATTAGTATACTTGCTTACACAAACTTCTTATACATTCAATCTTATATCTCAATCTTTCTCAGATTATCTTATCAATATTCTGTCGTGCTTAGTTTATTCTCAGATTACATTGTATTATAATTGTGTCTTCTGTAATAAAGTCAGAATATTCTCTCAGCTTTCTATCTGTTTTACTATGAATTCACTACGGTGAACAAACTCAGGGACAGGATGGCCGGCTAGAGATCGGGCCGCAGCAATGAACGGGAACATCACGGGAATGTAGACGAGAGACACCCGCAATACCATCTATAGTTATTCGCCCATCGCCTGAAAGGTTAGACAGCGTTCGATCCTTGCTACCTAAGTGTAAGACCAAAGATCAAAAGGTAGACGTAGTGACACGCTGCAAGCCTAAAATTACATCATAGGGACTGTACTGTCTTGATTCAGGAAAAACCCACAGTAGACCTTCACATTCCTACGGGGGGAGAGAGAGAGCGCAGGCAGATACTAGTACGCAGATAGGACGTAGGCACACCGGTACAAGGCATACACATTGGTTAGGGTGCAGCAAACTGTACGCTTAACTCTTGCTAAGTACAGGTGCGTGTGCGACTATTTGCAGTACGACAGTGTCCATTGCATTAGAACTTGTAGGTTAGGAGGGTTATTGTGTTTTCACCTGAATTGGGATTGTACCGTTCAGGCGGTAGGGCAGTTTACACTAGGCGCAAATAAATTGAGGCTATCAGGGATACTAACATCTACCGTGTCCCCGCCAACGCCCTAATAGGAAGTTACCCGGACTACCTGGGTGACTAAAATTCTAGATAGGAGCCAGGATAGCTATTAGTACCCGTACGCCTACAGTAGTAAACTAACACATCTCTTCTTAGTATCAGGGACCTGGTACCTAAAATTGCCGAATTCTGGGCGTAGTATTAACCTTATGCCTGAATTTGAGTCCTGGAAATACGCAAGAGGGGAAGGAACCTTATCATTCGTGAGTATTGGACCTACAAGTTATAAAATTAGAATATTCGTTAAATGCACACCGTACCCAGTAATTATATATGTGAAGGAGCAAAACTGTTTTTGACTGTTCAGAATTAACACACGCGCGTTAGAAATTATTTACACCTCGAAATATATAAAATTAACTTTGTCCGTACTGTGTTTTGCCCGCTAGTTAGACATCTCCAAGTCTGACTGTACCTAGCTAGCGTCTCTTTGCCCAAACCATATAAATCACACCGCGGCAAAGTATACGAGCCCCTTAGTCCGTCAGTGAGTCAGCCTGATTTTAGGATTCGCTGCGCGGGATTTTGTTTCATCGAAGTTTGTCTGCTCGTAGACTGTTTTCTGCCTCACCGGTTATAAGAGATCGATACTGCAATATATTCGCTTACTTAGAGTTTATTGTTTTGGTGAGAAGGTCGGATTTATGATTTGATTCACAAACTTTACAGTAGGATATTGCAGGTATTGTTGCTGTCTCTTCAATTAGTAGGAATGTGGTATTATTTAACATATTTCCTAAATTAGTAGGAATGTGTTTTACTGAACTACGGTTCGGTAGGACTAAAGTTATTTGAAAATTTTGTATTTTGAGGTAAAAGTTTGTATTTGATTAGCTAAGTGCTAATTTTTTGAAATAAAATTTGATTTGAACCGCGTGTAAAATATTTTTGGAATTGAATACCGGTGTTTAAAAGGGTTTAAATACCATATTGTACCGGTACAAAATTTTCGTAAAGTAAAACCTAACTCTTTTGTTTTTTCAGGATTCAGAACTCATTTCTAGACTGTAACGGGAGCAAGACCGTGTTTAGCAAGTTTGGGAGATAGATAACCCAACAACTTTGGTTGGGAAAATCGCGTTTCGTCCGCAACGCTGGAAACGGAAAGGTTCACGTTCGGTTTGTATCTGGGAATCTGTTTTTCTGGAGAATTATTGGAGTGGGTGAGTTCGAAAAGTTGCATAAATAAGTTAGGCATTACCGTATTAATTAAAATTATTGTGGGTTCCACTGTCTCAAGTATTTATGCATTCCGTATGATTTCTTTGTTCATTGCTGAATTAGTCCGTATTATTGTATTTAATTTACCTTTTGATAACGCATATCGTTATCCGATTTATTTGTTATAAAATTGGCCGTTAGGCTAATTTTATTATATACTTATTCCGTGACATTTATTTGCTGTAAAATTGGCCGTTTAGGCTAATTTTATCCATCTGCTATAAAATCGGCCGGTAGGCTAATTTTATAAGACTGTAATTAGTACCGTTTTGTATAAATACGGTAAAACTCGATACTTTGACACTCACTTTACTTGACTTACAACTACCGAAATGAGTGAC
Source organism: Nemertoderma westbladi (assembly GCA_032718475.1). Taxonomy (NCBI): domain Eukaryota; kingdom Metazoa; phylum Xenacoelomorpha; order Nemertodermatida; family Nemertodermatidae; genus Nemertoderma; species Nemertoderma westbladi. The sequence goes on along the minus strand of JAUCBJ010004839.1, from coordinate 50,526 downwards.
AAACAAGACTATACGAAGAATACACCTACCGACTATGACTCGTGTGACGGAGATAAGTCAGCAGCGGAAGAACAACAGGGGAAGACTCGCGAGCCTACCGAACCTACACCGTGTGCGTCACCAGTACATCCAACGGGAGTACCGGATGCCGTAGTACGAGGTGACGGCAGGACCGAGGACTTTCTAACTGTTCCGCAACCTAGATACAGGGAAACGGAAATGGTAAGTTCAGCAGGAAGCACAGAAAGTGTGGTTAGAAGCGTCGGAGGTTACATGGCGCATATTACCAGGAGTATTGGAGAAGGCCAACGCATATTAGACGGGTTGACCGCTCCGATGTCTCGATTCGAGTTCTACACCCTCCAGGTTAGAGTACAGAGTAAAGTATATAAGTCCGTAGATAATCTAGTTGGCCTACAAGATCTAGCTAGACAGAGACAGGACATGGATACTCAACTTAGAATCCTCGAGAAACTAATGATCACTAGAGAGAAACTGATTCAGTTTAAGTCGACGATTAGACAGATACAACAGGAACAAGCGGACCAGTTGTTAGGTGAGTCGGTTTCGGACGAATTATTACAACCCGAGGAAGAACAGGAACTGTACCGACTGGATGGACAATTAAAACACCTGACGGACCACTTACGCATGTGCGGCGAAGACGTCGGCGATTTGGAAACAGTGCCGGAATATATGAGGGAAACTTCATTCGCACAAATCGAATCGGCACCGGGAATACTAAATCAATCGCTGGTAAGTATTCGTAGCGAAATCTGCGAGGGAAGTATGGTTACGTCAGAAGTTGCTCGACAACAGCAAGAATTCTACCGACAACGACGAGAAATGGAGGAACAAGCTCAACTTCTAGTGATGCAAGCAGCAGTAGAGGAAGAGAAGCTACGCGTTGCGAATATAGCGAGAATCTCTCATCTACAGGAACAAGCTGAATTAGAAGCAGCTGAAGTAGAAAGGTTAGAGGTAGACATTGCCCGACAAGCGGCAGCGGCAGCGGCAGAGACAGAGCGACAAGCGGCAGCGGCAGAGTCAGAGCGACAAGCGGCAGCGGCAGCGGCGGAATTAGAACGAGACAGGTTAGTTTCGGAAGCACGGGCCGAAATGAAAACACGGCAAATAAAAGCTCAATCCGCTATACGACAAGCAGAGTGTGAGGCGCAACAACGACAAACGGAACAACGAGAGAAGACAGCTAAACTTCATTTCGAACTTGAGAAGAAGGCGAGAGAATTAGCGAACGCTGAGGAAGATCTGGATCAAAAGGCCCGCGATCGATCGATGAGATCTCGTGACGGACATGATTTGGACCAGTTAGAGGTAAGACATCGCCAAATTCAGGAACGGAAGAAGGAAGGAAGCGTAGGAGCACCCGGACGGGAACGACAATTAGTAAAAGACGTGTGTCAACGATTCCCACAGGTAACTCATATGTTTGCACCGGTTATGACAAAGGAACCTGTTTCGATTGCGGGTAGTAGTGATATTTCTCCTATCCACGGTATGACGGAACACAGGTTTGTTATTCCGGACAAGCTTATACCTTCAAGAGCAACGTCGTCGCCCATTCCGAAAGGCAAGGTAAGTAACCCACCGATTACGGATCGTAGTAGTTTATTGACCGGACCTGCGCTACTGACGACAAAACAGGTGAGTCCACCGTCGACACCTAAACCCGTTACCCACTACGCTTACCCAATGACGTTTTGACCTACAAGGCCAGTTGATTCAAACGCTGTCGTCCGACCACCGGTTCAGTTTACATCGCAATCTACGACTTCGAGGAAGACTTGTGAGCCTACCGAACAACGGAGAACAGTGGATACGCGACCGTTCAACCAGTTTACATCGCAATCTACGACTTCGAGGAAGACTTGTGAGCCTACCAAACAACGAAAGCGAGACGATGTTCCGAAACGAACCGTTAGAATTAGTACGACGCAACGGACGCGAGCACGTCGACCACCATATCCAGATGATAGTAGTACTTCGAGCGAATCGGATTACCCGAAACGCGAGGTATTTAGAACAGGGGCGGCCGATGAATATAAACGCGAGCGTTCAGACAACTCCTTTGTAGACAATCCTCCACAGAATACACCAACACAGAAGGCGTTACAACCAACGGACGCAATTAGTACGCAACAGTTCGCCGACATTCTGCGACCAGTTGTCAACAAGTTGGCTCAGATCGAGGAACGTCTGGAGGAAGCTCAAACCGACAGTTCGAGAAATTCCGAATTCGAACACAATAGACACCCGAAGGAACCACAAAGACCGGTACCTTCAAACCCCACATCGTATCAAAGAAAAGCGCCAAGAAGGGAGAACAACAACCCGGTTGCCAACCAAGGACGCGAAACTTTGAACGTCGCCGAGGAGATAGCGAAATTCGCAGCCAGACAGGGATTGCCGGTACAACAACCACCGAAGTTTTCCGGTAGCTCAAAACACTGGCGAACTATATCGAATCCCAGATCGCCGTGTGCGCCTTTACATCACGGGAGAAGTTCAATTACTTGCTCCAAACGTTGTCAGGAGAACCTAAACGTTTGGCGGAGACTTTCGTCGGTGTACCGGACGCTTTCGAACTAGCGTACGATCGTTTAACTTCGATATACGGAGGTACAGTGAGCATGGCCAGGTCAGTAATAGAGGAACTCTGTAAGGGAGGGGCTATCACTAAACCCGTCGACTTACTAAAACTAGCTGACGAAATCAAGAACGCTATCACTACCTTAAAATCAATTGGACAACTTGATTACGGGAATACCCCTACAGTCCTATTAAAGATAATAGGACGACTCCACCATCAACTTCGTTGGGAGTGGAGGAAGGTCGAATACCAGCGAGAGGAGCGGGGAGGATTCTTAAAATTAGAAGATGTGTACCTTTTAATATCCAGGGAGGCGGTAGTAGAAACTCGATCTAACTACACCGACCAGCACATCGTGGCAGAAGGAATCATACTGCCATCCTCTAACCGACAAAAACCCCAGACAACATCCACTAAGACGGCCACTTACGCCACACCGACGGAATCACGACAATTCTCAGACGGTAATAGAGTATCTGCGCCCATTGGGACGAAACAGACGAGACAGCAACTCAGCACCGACTTCAACGGCTGCCAATACTGCGAGCATCTAGGTAAGCGGTATATTGGTCACAAGTTACGAGGTTGTCGACAATTTTGCGAGTTGAACTCGGAAGAACGACGGCTGCAGATACGGCCACTGGACTCTTGTTGGCGGTGTACGCGACACGGACACGTGCGTAAGGATTGCCCAAATACTGACACTTGTCCATCCTGTGGACGCAACCACGACGGTCTGCTCCACACAGACAGCCACACGCCGACGAAACGCTTCGCCAGGGAACACCCGGAAGCAGCAGCGAGATGTGATGCGGCCTACCGAAAACGAGAATCAAAAACGACTCCAACATTCGTGACCCATATTGAGGATTGCTTCTCAGAACAATCCGGATCGTCGGACGAAGAATCAGAAGACGACGATGAATATTCCAATGGAGACGAACAACCGTCGATCGCGCTCCTGACTACTGATCAACTGAAGGGGTTCAGTGTAATCCCGATCAAGGTTACTGGCACAAAAGGGAGCAAGAGGATCTATGCGATTCTAGATTCAGCCTCATCCCATAGCTACGTGGACGAAAAGATAGCTGACGTTGTGACGGATCTAAAACAAGGTAAGCACGTCAGTTATACAGTAAGTAGTATGCACGGACAGCGTGCAATACCAGTGACACGAGTTAAGTTGGACTTAGACTCTCTTCTTCCAAAATCGCAACACAGCGAGAGGGAGAGGTCTTTGTTGCCCTTTAGAGATCTAACCTTTGCGGCCACGAAGGACTTTAGTAACCTACTAGGTCCAGTGCCGGAACAATCTCTGGAGGACCGTAAGTATTTCAGACACCTTGGTGTACCCGAATGTCCTGTCAATTATAGATCGGTAGCAATGCTGATCGGGACGGACCAATTCAACCTACATCAGGTGTGGGAAACCAGACCATCGGCAGTTGTAGCGGGAAACGCATACGCCTGCAGAACGCCGATAGGGTGGTATACTCGAGCGCCTGTGCGCACACTAGACGTAAGTGACGAGGAAGACGATGTACAGAGTACATGTAGTTTATTAACTACAAATTCAATTCATTCCTTTTCACTCGACGTGAACCATACTACGCTACAGTCGACAAAACATGACAGACGGGTAACTAGTATGATAAGTCACAAGGAGCAGCTAACCCACAAGGTGAGTTTAGAACTTGGGGAGAAGACGAGACAGCTAGAGATTCCATCGACGACAGATGATAGGCTTGCGAGTCTACCTACCCCAATAACCTCAACAGTGCCCGTCGATATTGACGATGACGCGTTGAAAATTCATCAGTTGGAACAAGCCGCCTTGGACAAAAAATTAACGGAGAAGACTATCAGGTGGTTAGAACAAGATACAGCTGAACCTGGTAGCTACGAACCTTGCATGTCGGAACAGGAGAAACAATCTCTGAAGATCATGGAAGATACTATCCGCCAGACGAAAGACGGACATTATGAGGTAGGGATGTTATGGCATAGCCAAAGTCCTAAACTTATAAACAACTACCCACTGGCTTTAAGACGTCTACACTCAATACGGCAACGTCTATTAAAGGACAAGAAAGCCCATCTGCAGTACAACACTCAGATGGAGACGTATTTGACGAAAGGATACGCTATCCGAATGACTAACCCAGAGATAGAGACTGACCAAACATACTACCTGCCACATCACTATGTGAGACATCCCGACAAACCAGACAAAGTACGTGTAGTCAATGACTGTGCGGCTCTGTTTGAGGGAATGTCCCTCAATAGTGAGTTGATGGATGGACCGAACATGAATAATTATCTTATGGGGGTGATTATGCGCTTCCGTCAGCGTCAAGTAGCTTTTACTTGTGACGTTGAAGCGATGTTTCACCAAGTAAAAGCGTTAGAGCGAGACAGAGACAGTTTGCGGTTCCTCTGGTACCCGGAAGGAGATTTAAGTCTACCACCGGCAACTTACCAAATGCAAGTTCGCGTTTTCGGTGCCAGAGACAGCCCAAATTGTACGATGTACGCCCTAAAGCAGGCCGCTAGAGTTACAGAGTTGCGACACAGTAGAACGTGCTACAACAGTAGCACATCAATTACGGGACTGCTTAGCGGGCGGAGGTTTTAACCTCACCAAATTCGCCTCAAACAGTGCCGAATTAGTAGACTCATTCGGAACTACTGAGCGTGGAGGAGGTGACATAGACCTAGAGTTCGAACCACTACCGACGACTAAGGTGTTGGGGCTCTTTTGGGACCCAAACACAGACAACTTTCGAGTGAAGGTGAGACTGGACAGTCAAGGGAACACACTGACCAAGAGATCATGCTTGTCAAAATTGAGCCGATTGTTCGATCCGTTAGGATTCATCAGTCCAGTGATACTGCAAGCCCGCATTTATATGCGCAGTATATGGAAAGATGGACTAACATGGGACGAGCCGATCTCATCAGACCAAGTGGACTTATGGAAGACCTGGGAGGCGGAATTATCTTCGCTAGAGGATTATTTCATACCCAGGGTTTACTTTCCATTGCAAAGTACATTTCCTGACAACTTGGAACTACACTGTTTTTCTGACGCCAGTGACAACGGTTTTGGTGTGGCAGCGTACTTACGCAGACAAGTAGAATCAGACGAGTTCGATGTTTCGCTCATTACTTCTAAGGCTAAGACTATGCCTACTAAGTATATGACGACACCACGAGCCGAGCTACAAGCCGCAACCCTGTCAACCACCATCGTGAACCTCATACAGACAGAACTACAGTCGAGTTTACAGATATTTTATTGGACTGACGCGACGTTGGTTTTATTTTACATAAACAACGACACACTTGAATTCAAGACATTCGTTGCTAACCGTCGCGCGGAAATTCTAGACCGTTCAATAAAAGGGGATTGGCGACATTGTCCCGGACCACAAAACCCAGCTGATATTGCGTCGCGAGGAATGATGCCTGAGGAATTCTGTAAACCGGAGAACAAAGAATTTTGGCAACACGGACCCCAATTCTTGCAGAAATCGACACAAGACTGGCCTCCGTTATACGACAACAAGTCCAACACCATTCCCAAGGACGCCGAAATCAAGAAACCAAAAAAGGGGAAGACAAAGAAAAGGACAACGGCGGCGAAACTCAAGAAAAAACCGAAGGCGAAATGGAAAGATATAACTTCAAAGGTCAAGAGAGGAAGACTTGCGAGCCTTTCTACACCAGACATATCGCCAGACGGTCAACCAGACACGTTACTAGACGGTCAACCAGACGTTTTGTCAGACATATCACAAAATGTTCTACCAGACACTAGTGACGTACTGACAAACAGTAAAGCCGCAGTTTCCCTATTGGAGCGGCCTTCTATTGACAAACAACCAGATACGTTACCAGACGTATCGCCAGACACATTACTAGACAGTCGACTAGACATTTTGTCAGAAACATCACAAAATGTTCTACCGGACATTAGTAATGTACCGACTAACAATAAAGCCGCAGTTTCCCTATTGGAGCGGCCTTGTATTGACAAACTACCAATTTTGACACACTTGAGCAACCATAAGCACGGTGAAACCTCATGTATTACAGATGTGGGTAGTACCTACGCTAATGTAAATACAGGTGTTACTTTGCGCTCAAGAGACATACCGAACTTGCAACCTATGGTGAGACCTGGGATTAATGTCGGCAGAAAAATAAGTTTACCGAAACCTGCTGACCCCATAGAGTTCAAACCACCATTAACGATCGACTTACAAAGTACTGACAATCAAGGTAAGAAGACGAAGAAGGACAAATTACTTGTAGACCCGGACGGATCAACAGTCAACAAGGGAATACTTACCGGCGGACCCGTGGGCCCTTCTAGTAATTCAAAACCTTCCAAAATCTCCATTGACTTACCTGATGACGTCACAAATACTCATGTCGACCGTATTGTAAACTTAACAGACTCTTGGACAAACGCTTGCCGAAAATTAGCGTGGATTGTACGTTTTGTACAATACGTTAAAGGCAAACGTGACTTTACACGTCGACTTACATTGGCTGAGATTGACAGGTGTGAGATTAAGTTAATTGCCATTACCAACTGCGATATTTCGCGCGCGAATTCACATCTATAAATCAAGGTCTACCAATCAAGTCGTCACCAATACTGAGTTGGAGTCCGATAATTTATAATGGCTTAATTTGTCATAAATCTCGGCTTCAAAATATTGACTTTAACACAAACTTTAGGTACCCAATAATAATACCGCAACATCACGAACTACAACGTGCAATGATACTGGACGCACATTTACATCTGAAACACGCTGGAAGACACCACTGTCTTTCCTACTTACGTACTAGATTTGTATTAATTAGACCCAGTAAAGCATTAAGTTCAGTGACACGTACGTGTATTATTTGTAAAAAGGTACATTCTAGAATAGGTACCCAAGAAATGAGTGAACTACCAAAAGCACGTCTTCAAGCATTCAGACCACCTTTTACAGAGACTGGAATGGATTGCTTTGGTCCCATACATACGAAACGTGGACGCATACTAGTAAAACGCTGGGGACTGATTTTCACATGTATGTCCAGTAGGGCAGTTCACATTGAACGTGTGATGGATCTTTCCACCAACGCGTTTATACTAGCACTGCGGCGATTTATCGCTAGACGCGGACTAGTAAAATGCTTGTACTCAGACCAAGGGACAAACTTTGTTGGTGCTCGGAATGAGATTGCTAGAGCCTTTAAGAAATTAGATCATGATCAAATCTCGAACGAACTACAACCTCACAAGATTGTTTGGAAGTTTAATCCTCCAGATAGTCCTTGGAGAGGCGGAGTCTGGGAGAGATTGATTAGATCTATAAAGACAGCCATGGCAAAGGTCATTCCAGTAAACCACATATTAACAGACGACCAACTGACAACATTGTTTGTTGAAATCGAGGCAATACTAAATACTAGACCAATAGTATTAGTACCCGATGACAAACAATCCCAGTTTGCTTTAACACCGGCACACCTGCTTATGCAGGCACCGACGACATTAACGCCGATTTCTATTCCAATAGAAAGCGACAGTTACGGTAGAAAAGCGTGGAAAATCACGCAACTACTGGGTAACAAATTCTGGGAAATATGGCAAAACCATTATTTGCCCTCTATTTCTGCCAGAACAACATGGTACAATAACACCCGGGCATTAAAGCCGGGAGATCACGTGCTGTTGGCAGAAGTGAATCTAAAAAGACGCTTCTGGATAACAGGTGTCATTTTAGCCACACATCCATCTATGGATGGAGTGACAAGGACTGCGACGGTACGGACAATTGACGGTCGTACAGTAGACAGACCGACTCAACGTCTCGTACTTCTTGAAGAGACTCGTAACGAGTCTGGAGACTACAAATCTCCACCTAATACTAGTAAATAATTAGGAGTTTACAAATAGATTTCCACGTACCTGTACACCGTAGTAAGGACAGCGGTAGAATTCCATTGTCTTTATATGTGAACATTGAGGGTAGTACCCTTATGTGTCACATAGGAGCGGGATTTGTAGGTATAAGAAATGGAATTCTACTTGGAACTCACAATATTGAGACATTTTTGAAATTTTAGACAATCCATTTGGATTTGAAAAATTTTAAAATTTTCTCCAGTGAATAGATTTCAGGGTACAGTCGGGTGGAACTTAAAATTAGAGAAACAAGAGAGGAAGACTTGCGAGCCTTTCTTAAAAATTTTTTAATTAAATTTTACACGGTCTTGTTTCAATAAGTTACGTCAATAAATAGACTCCCCTATATTTATTACTAATTCTTGACTGCTTATTTTCTGATAATAGTTTGGGATCAAAAGGTGAGTATTTTAGACTCACGGCCAGTTTAGCCCAAATTCGTTTTTATTTCGGCAAAAAATTTTAGATAAGAAGCAGCGTGTCATTAAAGAAACCCTAGATCTTAGGCTATGGGTAGGAGGTTAGAGCGTTGTCGAGCCCAAAGGGCAGACGAAACTCTCACGTCTCCTCACAACTAACTACAAACTCTGTTGTATTCCCTCTAGTAGTAATGATTATGTAACTACACCCTAATTATGGAGAAAGGGATACAAGGAGAGCCGAGATGGGGATATGATATCCAAGAGGAGGCAGCAGCGCCATTCGAAAGATTTGGAGCCAAGGATTATACTATATTCGGTATAAAAGAATTATCGGAAAGTACAGCGAAACTCGCGAGAACTAAATATGACTCGAACGTATTAAAGAGAAGACAAAACGCATTAAACGAAAGAATCGAAAGTTTGCGTCAAACCTTCAACGAACTTTACCCGTACGATGCTTTGTGTGATACGGGAGACATTAGCGAAGACCCCGATACTGAAATTAGTCGTTTGTATCATACCATGCAATACCTAAAGGCGCATGAACCTATGCCTGCGGTACGCGATGAATTCGATGGAATGCATCTTTACAGACGAACTCGAGGGGACGATAGAGAAACCAAGGAAGCATTTTCAGTTTATAAACTTTATTATCAATGCGGTTCTTGTATGCGCGAACAACGAAATGCGATTCCGATGCGTTTGAATAAGGAAAATCCCGAACCGATATTGGCGAGGTGTTCGAATCATCAACAACTACGCTACCAGGAAGGAGGGTATCCTTTATCGAATCCATATCATTCATTTGCTATGACCGGACCAAAGGCGGGAGAAACTGTCATTTACCCACCTAAGGTTGTTGAACCCGATGTATTTGAACTTACGCTACCTAAAGAGGTGAGGTCTCTATAGGGGTGGCGTAAACAGGCGGCGGCGGACTCGTGAGGGTCTAGGGGCACGTTAAATTTGTTCTATAGTGCTAGGGAGTCACTGAAGGCCCTCGTGTCTAACGAACCATGAATCGCCATGGTGCCGTGGTACCGTCTAGTCGGCCTGTTGCCGTACTGCCAGTCACAGTAGGGGTGGTGGCATGGCGTGATTTGTGGCTCATGTGGCGTGAACTATGTTTTGTATGTGAGCAACCAGTGGCAGTTTGCTTGGGGCTTGGATGGGTTCCTTTGGCCATCAGCTGTTCCGTTTTTTTGATACTATATGTTATTGTCTCCATGTTCAGCTGATTGGTCTTTGGGATTTGTTCGGGTTTTGGGCTTTCTGTTGCTGTAGGTACGTGAGTACACGTGATTGTATGTGTGGCCACTGCGAGTGGGTATGGGAACCCTTGCCAGTTGGACAAGACGCCGCTGGTATTAGTAGGACCATATCTTTACTGCGCCCCAGCATACTTTGTGCACACAAAGTTATTTTACCCTGTCGGTAAAATAAGGTACTCTCGACTCTTTATGAGTTGATACAATTTTGTCCCCTCTGATTTTGTCTTTCCCGATTTGACCCCGATTTTGTCTTTACCCGATTATGTCCTCTGTGTGTGCATGGTATGTGTCAGATTTGTGTTTACCGTAGTGTACTTGATTTCGTGAACATCTGTTGAGTACACGTGTACAGGACGGGTAAGTGGTTACTTGTTCCTAGCTTTCGAGCTAGTCAATATTGTTTGTGGAACTTACTTCCCCTCAATATTGCCGGCGAGGCAGGTGAAAACGAGTCAAAATTCCATGTTGGGTAGCGCAAGCCCACATGGGACAAGACCGTCGGTTAGGCCCAAGGGCGACCTTGGTGCTCGATCGCTATCGACTGGTCCACCTGCCGGTTGACTCTTTGTTATACTTTGAGTTGGCTCAATGTACAGTCAGGCCACAGTAAGTTGACAGTAGCCGCCCATCTGGCTACACGTTCGACGAGCTGTGCTGGTGTGATCGGGGGACCGAAAACAGAACCCGGGAAGCATCAGGCCACCCTCCGGCCCGGTCTGATAATAACATCTGTCGGACTGGCCCCAGGGGTGGTGGAAACACGTCCGCCTCGTGGGTGCGCCTCCGGGAGGAGCCCAGAAGGACGAAAGCGGGACGAGGCAAATCAGTCAACCCGCGAAAAGAAAGAAGCTCTTAGCCTATACAGAGCCTACAAGGCTTTCGAGAAAGGTGAGATGGAAGAATGGGGTGGAAGACTCGCGAGCCTACCTTGCCATTGGACGTCACACGATCAAACTTCAGCTAAGGAGATGACACCGGAAGTTTTCGAGAGCATAAACTTTGCTCAAAACGTTATTCAGAGACTACAGATTGCATCCCCGGAGAGGACAAGAGAAATGCAACCGTATAGTACTTCAACTACGAAACCATTGAGTACGACACTCAATTTCCCTATTAGTATACCAGTCCGACAGGATACGACGTACGAAATACCCATCGTGGATCATCCAGAAATCATTTCAAACTTGGAGTTTCTTCCTGCAGTTGTTTTCAGCGATATGAGTAAGATATATGATTTACGTAGACATATTACTCAAAAGGTCGTGAACAACGTTCCACCTCATATTCAAGATTTTAAGGAATTGGATAGAGCTGGTGCCGACATAGCTCCGAGTAATCTAAAAGGATATCTAACCAAGACGATTCGCTTATGGATTGGAACCGGAACCTTCGAGTCGGATACGGATATTGCCGCAGATTGGCGAGGTAAGGTTATTCGTTTCGATGAGGATAAGGATATAGAGAAGATTTGGCAACCTTCAGAAGAATTGTTGGATGAATGGACTAGGACGTTTAGATCGTTTCAGGAAAACGGTTATATGTTTTACGATAACGAGGGAGGCAGTCATCAGCAGAGTTTGACTTCTAAGACTATACAGATTAGAGCGGCGGACGGAGTCCTGCACGTTTTCAGTAGACAGAGAAGCGACAAACGAATGCCGATACCTCCAGCGAATACAAAGCGACACCATCTTATCACCGATATAGTAAAGAAGATGGACCAAGCTTGTAATATTGACGCTAGAATGTTACCGAAGATGGTAAGAAACATGATTTTAGATAAAACTGTTGTAAAGGTTGGATCAGGAGTAAGGGAGGATTTAATTAGCGACTTCGCCGGCATGACGGACAGCGATGACCGACTACCGACACCATACGTCGACACCCGACCTCTTATTCTGTGGTCTATAGAACAGGGATATTTTCGTGAGTATAATACTCAGAAGACTGGAACTGGATACATTTCCTACCTGTTATTCAATTGGGATTATAAGGAAGGTAAAAGAAACAAGTATATTGAAACTTATGGAGAAGGTGATACTCCAGATATGAGTGAGTTTGAATCACAGCTTAAATGGAGAGGATGCGTGTATTGGGCTATTACGTCACCTCCAAGAGCGGTCTTACAATATTATTTAGCAATAGAGTCGTCAGTGAATGTTTGCCTAATCGCCGACATTGTGTCTCGGACTCTCAAAAGACATCCACTTTGTCTCGGAGAAGATCATACGTTCTACATGGAAGGGAGAATTCGTACCGACGTGTTTAGACGATTCCTTGAACCCTTCTACAACTCCGACGCTCAGTGTAATGCCTTTACTCGAGCAGGATTTAGTATATTTCGAGACGTGTATCTTCGCTGTGCGGGATCTCTTATCGAAAGACCATCTATGTTTACATTGTTACCCTATGAAGGAGAACGTATCGTGGAGATTACGGAAGAATCACGGCAGACGCGCGCGCCTATCGGTCACCTTGGTGATGAATTCGAAGTAACTACTACGATCGCCGACGATCCTTTAGAGGAACTTCTTGAGATAGAAAGGAACCTCCCGAAGAAATCTCAGACGGAGATTCGACAACTTGAATCAACAGATGCTATAGTTTGTATACAACCTTCAGAAACCTACCAACCCATAGACCCAGATGATTACGATTATAGTATGGGAGGAAGCGCTCGACCGATTGGAGATCTTATATACGAACGAGTGTGGTACCCTACCAATACGATGTGTAGTAAATGTGGCGTCGCTGGACATCATATGACAAAGTGCAGTGGAAAGCACATTACTACGACTCAGCTAATCTGTGGATGGTGTGGGGATCAAGGGTCTCATACCTTTTATACTTGCTGGAGATTTATGGCTCAATGTACTTACTGCAATATAAAGGGACATCGAGCATCTGAATGCCAACTAAGAGACATACCTTATGAACACGAATCTGTAAAACTCGTGAGAAAATTATTCGATGAGTGGGAAGATTTAGCCGACGAACATGTATCGGCACAAAGAAGACGATTTCCGATGAGAGCGCATCTTGGATTTTGGGCGGTAAATCCCCAAACGATGATGTCGGAAGGATACATCTCCGCTATGCCCCAATATGACGAACTTATCGAGGTAGTCGATATTTTGCCCCACGACAGTGGAATCCGAGTAGTGCGCGAGTATCTATTACAGATTCACCCAGATAACAAAAACACGTGGAATTTTCAGAAAGTCGTTAATCGCATCACGTATGGTGAATTCGATCGTTTCCGAACTGAAAAGCGGAATAAAGGAGCTTGGTTAACCGTCGCATGGGCGTACCGAGCCGCGTTTTACCACAAACGTATACGAGCGAGCGTATTCGAGGAAGAAGAGGTCCTAGAGGCGACAAATATACCAGCCACTCCGGTTGCGCCGTCTGCACGTCACCCTCGGGAGGACGGACAGGGTAGGATCATACGGGTCCAGAAAGTGGGCCAACAATTAAAGAAAATTATTAATGTAGAAGAACGCAAGGGAGCTGAGCCGACCATTCGAGTTACTCGGGATACGGTATCACTTCCAAGAGAACCAGTAGGAGGATCGGGACATACACCAGCTGATCAACAGGGGGCGCAAGCTACTCTTGGGTCTGCATCGTCCACTTCTCGCGCGTTCCCAGACGTTCTACCAACTGTAGTGACGACTGATCGGTCACGAGGAATCGGTCGAGGTTTTGGGATGCCAAATAGACGAATTTGCGAGGAAATAGTCGCACCGTCTCTCAACGTCCCAAGTAAACCAGTGACTCGTCCCATTAGTCCCATATCGCGAGCAAAGTCACCTGTGCGAAGTTTTCGAGGACGCGGCAGGGCTCGATCTACTAAACGATAAGGGAGGGCAAGGGTGGACGGAAGACTCGTGAGCCTTTCTTATGATTTGTGATTGATTTGAATTATATGTTTTATATTTAGAAAGTTTTATATTCTGGAAGAACTCATATTTAGTAAGACTCACATTTAGTCAGATTTATATTTAGTAAAGATTTATATTTGTAAGAATTTATATTTTATATTTACGTGATTATTCCGAACTTATGCAATTTATATTATTCCGAACTTATGCAATTTATATTGTTCCGAATATTATGCAATTTATATCTTATAAGCAGTATTTGTATTTACAGTGAAATAGAAAGTAAGAGTAGATGGAAGACTCGCGAGCCTTTCTTATTGTTTTCATTTATTTGTATTTGTAATTGTTTGAATTTATGCAATATTAAGATGCAATAGATTTATATTGGTGAATTTAATTTAGATTTATATTGTACTTACTTAGCAAAGCCTTAAATACGTAAAGTTTGAATTTGTAATTATTTTGTATCGAATCATTACGTAGAAAGGAAATATTGTTTGAAATTTAATTGTAAATATGTAAGTACGCCCTAAGTATTCGATAGTTTGATTGATTATTGGTGAAAACCGTATATTTTATGCACGATAATATCCTGTTTTCATGGAGCGGTATAGAATTATATTCCCTAAATGCCGTGGATTTTCAAAATTTCTATTTATTCGGATTAACTTTGTAAAAGATTGCTTTGAGTCCTCATTTGTATTTATTATATCTATTGTACACCCATCGGTCAAGTGGTTCAGTAGCTCAGTCGGTAGAGCGTTGGAAATTATATGTGTAGTAGGTATTGAGTTCGAATCCTAGTAAGTGCGAATTATTTTTTGTGCAGAATTTCAACTCATTTAAATTAACCGCTACAAATTAATTGCATTTGTCTGTACCAATAAGGCTGTAGTTATTTGATTGTAACCAATGTCGTGCAAGTTATATATTAGCTGGACCAATAAGCTATCTTTAAAACCTCGTTAGAACCCATAGAACAATCGAGAATTTTCTCGATTGATTGCGGCACAAATTTAGTATATAAAGGTGCGATTTCGTTCATTAGTATACTTGCTTACACAAACTTCTTATACATTCAATCTTATATCTCAATCTTTCTCAGATTATCTTATCAATATTCTGTCGTGCTTAGTTTATTCTCAGATTACATTGTATTATAATTGTGTCTTCTGTAATAAAGTCAGAATATTCTCTCAGCTTTCTATCTGTTTTACTATGAATTCACTACGGTGAACAAACTCAGGGACAGGATGGCCGGCTAGAGATCGGGCCGCAGCAATGAACGGGAACATCACGGGAATGTAGACGAGAGACACCCGCAATACCATCTATAGTTATTCGCCCATCGCCTGAAAGGTTAGACAGCGTTCGATCCTTGCTACCTAAGTGTAAGACCAAAGATCAAAAGGTAGACGTAGTGACACGCTGCAAGCCTAAAATTACATCATAGGGACTGTACTGTCTTGATTCAGGAAAAACCCACAGTAGACCTTCACATTCCTACGGGGGGAGAGAGAGAGCGCAGGCAGATACTAGTACGCAGATAGGACGTAGGCACACCGGTACAAGGCATACACATTGGTTAGGGTGCAGCAAACTGTACGCTTAACTCTTGCTAAGTACAGGTGCGTGTGCGACTATTTGCAGTACGACAGTGTCCATTGCATTAGAACTTGTAGGTTAGGAGGGTTATTGTGTTTTCACCTGAATTGGGATTGTACCGTTCAGGCGGTAGGGCAGTTTACACTAGGCGCAAATAAATTGAGGCTATCAGGGATACTAACATCTACCGTGTCCCCGCCAACGCCCTAATAGGAAGTTACCCGGACTACCTGGGTGACTAAAATTCTAGATAGGAGCCAGGATAGCTATTAGTACCCGTACGCCTACAGTAGTAAACTAACACATCTCTTCTTAGTATCAGGGACCTGGTACCTAAAATTGCCGAACTCTGGGCGTAGTATTAACCTTATGCCTGAATTTGAGTCCTGGAAATACGCAAGAGGGGAAGGAACCTTATCATTCGTGAGTATTGGACCTACAAGTTATAAAATTAGAATATTCGTAAAATGCACACCGTACCCAGTAATTATATATGTGAAGGAGCAAAACTGTTTTTGACTGTTCAGAATTAACACACGCGCGTTAGAAATTATTTACACCTCGAAATATATAAAATTAACTTTGTCCGTACTGTGTTTTGCCCGCTAGTTAGACATCTCCAAGTCTGCCTGTACCTAGCTAGCGTCTCTTTGCCCAAACCATATAAATCACACCGCGGCAAAGTATACGAGCCCCTTAGTCCGTCAGTGAGTCAGCCTGATTTTAGGATTCGCTGCGCGGGATTTTGTTTCATCGAAGTTTGTCTGCTCGTAGACTGTTTTCTGCCTCACCGGTTATAAGAGATCGATACTGCAATATATTCGCTTACTTAGAGTTTATTGTTTTGGTGAGAAGGTCGGATTTATGATTTGATTCACAAACTTTACAGTAGGATATTGCAGGTATTGTTGCTGTCTCTTCAATTACACTACATTTCAGTAAATATCCAGATATGGTAATGTCTAGGAGTTGGTGTGCACTACATTTCAGTAAATATCCAGATATGGTAATGTCTAGGAGTTGGTGTGCACTAAATTTCAGTAAACATCCAGATATGGTAATGTCTAGGAGTTGGTGTGCACTACATTTCAGTAAATATCCAGATATGGTAATGTCTAGGAGTTGGTGTGCACTACATTTCAGTAAATATCCAGATATGGTAATGTCTAGGAGTTGGTGTGCACTAAATTTCAGTAAATATCCAGATATGGTAATGTCTAGGAGTTGGTGTGCACTACATTTCAGTAAATATCCAGATATGGTAATGTCTAGGAGTTGGTGTGCACTACATACCAGTAAATATCCAGATATGGTAATGTCTAGGAGTTGGTGTGCACTACATTTCAGTAAATATCCAGATATGGTAATGTCTAGGAGTTGGTGAGCACTACATTTCAGTAAATATCCAGATATGGTAATGTCTAGGAGTTGGTGTGCACTACATTTCAGTAAATATCCAGATATGGTAATGTCTAGGAGTTGGTGAGCACTACATTTCAGTAAATATCCAGATATGGTAATGTCTAGGAGTTGGTGTGCACTACATTTCAGTAAATATACAGATATGGTAATGTCTAGGAGTTGGTGTGTACTAAATTTCAGTAAATATACAGATATGGTAATGTCTAGGAGTTCGTGTGCACTAAATTTCAGTAAATATACAGATATGGTAATGTCTAGGAGTTGGTGTGCACTAAATTTCAGTAAATATACAGATATGGTAATGTCTAGGAGTTGGTGTGCACTAAATTTCAGTAAATATCCAGATATGGTAATGTCTAGGAGTTGGTGTGCACTAAATTTCAGTAAATATACAGATATGGTAATGTCTAGGAGTTGGTGTGCACTAAATTTCAGTAAATATACAGATATGGTAATGTCTACGAGTTGGTGTGCACTAAATTTCAGTAAATATCCAGATATGGTAATGTCTAGGAGTTGGTGTGCATTAAATTTCAGTAAATATCCAGATATGGTAATGTCTAGGAGTTGGTGTGCACTAAATTTCAGTAAATATCCAGATATGGTAATGTCTAGGAGTTGGTGTGCACTACATTTCAGTAAATATCCAGATATGGTAATGTCTAGGAGTTGGTGAGCACTACATTTCAGTAAATATCCAGATATGGCAATGTCTAGGAGTTGGTGTGCACTAAATTTCAGTAAATATCCAGATATGGTAATGTCTAGGAGTTGGTGTGCACTAAATTTCAGTAAACATCCAGATATGGTAATGTCTAGGAGTTGGTGTGCACTACATTTCAGTAAATATCCAGATATGGTAATGTCTCGGAGTTGGTGTGCACTACATTTCAGTAAATATCCAGATATGGTAATGTCTAGGAGTTGGTGTGCACTAAATTTCAGTAAATATCCAGATATGGTAATGTCTAGGAGTTGGTGTGCACTACATTTCAGTAAATATCCAAATATGGTAATGTCTAGGAGTTGGTGTGCACTACATTTCAGTAAATATCCAAATATGGTAATGTCTAGGAGTTGGTGTGCACCACATTTCAGTAAATATCCAGATATGGTAATGTCTAGGAGTTGGTGTGCACTACATTTCAGTAAATATCCAGATATGGTAATGTCTAGGAGTTGGTGTGCACTAAATTTCAGTAAATATCCAGATATGGTAATGTCTAGGAGTTGGTGTGCACTACATTTCAGTAAATATCCAAATATGGTAATGTCTAGGAGTTGGTGTGCACCACATTTCAGTAAATATCCAGATATGGTAATGTCTAGGAGTTGGTGTGCACTACATTTCAGTAAATATCCAGATATGGTAATGTCTAGGAGTTGGTGTGCACTACATTTCAGTAAATATCCAGATATGGTAATGTCTAGGAGTTGGTGTGCACTACATTTCAGTAAATATCCAGATATGGTAATGTCTAGGAGTTGGTGTGCACTAAATTTCAGTAAATATCCAGATATGGTAATGTCTAGGAGTTGGTGTGCACTACATTTCAGTAAATATCCAAATATGGTAATGTCTAGGAGTTGGTGTGCACTACATTTCAGTAAATATCCAAATATGGTAATGTCTAGGAGTTGGTGTGCACCACATTTCAGTAAATATCCAGATATGGTAATGTCTAGGAGTTGGTGTGCACTACATTTCAGTAAATATCCAGATATGGTAATGTCTAGGAGTTGGTGTGCACTAAATTTCAGTAAATATCCAGATATGGTAATGTCTAGGAGTTGGTGTGCACTACATTTCAGTAAATATCCAAATATGGTAATGTCTAGGAGTTGGTGTGCACCACATTTCAGTAAATATCCAGATATGGTAATGTCTAGGAGTTGGTGTGCACTACATTTCAGTAAATATCCAGATATGGTAATGTCTAGGAGTTGGTGTGCACTACATTTCAGTAAATATCCAGATATGGTAATGTCTAGGAGTTGGTGTGCACTACATTTCAGTAAATATCCAGATATGGTAATGTCTAGGAGTTGGTGTGCACTACATTTCAGTAAATATCCAGATATGGTAATGTCTAGGAGTTGGTGTGCACTACATTTCAGTAAATATCCAGATATGGTAATGTCTAGGAGTTGGTGTGCACTACATTTCAGTAAATATCCAGATATGGTAATGTCTAGGAGTTGGTGTGCACTACATTTCAGTAAATATCCAGATATGGTAATGTCTAGGAGTTGGTGAGCACTACATTTCAGTAAATATCCAGATATGGTAATGTCTAGGAGTTGGTGTGCACTACATTTCAGTAATTATCCAGATATGGCAATGTCTAGGAGTTGGTGTGCACTAAATTTCAGTAAATATCCAAATATGGTAATGTCTAGGAGTTGGTGTGCACCACATTTCAGTAAATATCCAGATATGGTAATGTCTAGGAGTTGGTGTGCACTACATTTCAGTAATATCCAGATATGGCAATGTCTAGGAGTTGGTGTGCACTAAATTTCAGTAAATATCCAAATATGGTAATGTCTAGGAGTTGGTGTGCACTACATTTCAGTAAATATCCAAATATGGTAATGTCTAGGAGTTCGTGTGCACTACATTTTAGTAAATATCCAGATATGGCAATGTCTAGGAGTTGGTGTGCACTAAATTTCAGTAAATATCCAGATATGGTAATGTCTAGGAGTTGGTGTGCACTAAATTTCAGTAAACATCCAGATATGGTAATGTCTAGGAGTTGGTGTGCACTACATTTCAGTAAATATCCAAATATGGTAATGTCTAGGAGTTGGTGAGCACTACATTTCAGTAAATATCCAGATATGGTAATGTCTAGGAGTTGGTGAGCACTACATTTCAGTAAATATCCAGATATGGTAATGTCTAGGAGTTGGTGTGCACTACATTTCAGTAAATATACAGATATGGTAATGTCTAGGAGTTGGTGTGTACTAAATTTCAGTAAATATACAGATATGGTAATGTCTAGGAGTTCGTGTGCACTAAATTTCAGTAAATATACAGATATGGTAATGTCTAGGAGTTGGTGTGCACTAAATTTCAGTAAATATACAGATATGGTAATGTCTAGGAGTTGGTGTGCACTAAATTTCAGTAAATATCCAGATATGGTAATGTCTAGGAGTTGGTGTGCACTAAATTTCAGTAAATATACAGATATGGTAATGTCTAGGAGTTGGTGTGCACTAAATTTCAGTAAATATACAGATATGGTAATGACTACGAGTTGGTGTGCACTAAATTTCAGTAAATATCCAGATATGGTAATGTCTAGGAGTTGGTGTGCATTAAATTTCAGTAAATATCCAGATATGGTAATGTCTAGGAGTTGGTGTGCACTAAATTTCAGTAAATATCCAGATATGGTAATGTCTAGGAGTTGGTGTGCACTACATTTCAGTAAATATCCAGATATGGTAATGTCTAGGAGTTGGTGAGCACTACATTTCAGTAAATATCCAGATATGGCAATGTCTAGGAGTTGGTGTGCACTAAATTTCAGTAAATATCCAGATATGGTAATGTCTAGGAGTTGGTGTGCACTAAATTTCAGTAAACATCCAGATATGGTAATGTCTAGGAGTTGGTGTGCACTACATTTCAGTAAATATCCAGATATGGTAATGTCTAGGAGTTGGTGTGCACTACATTTCAGTAAATATCCAGATATGGTAATGTCTAGGAGTTGGTGTGCACTAAATTTCAGTAAATATCCAGATATGGTAATGTCTAGGAGTTGGTGTGCACTACATTTCAGTAAATATCCAAATATGGTAATGTCTAGGAGTTGGTGTGCACTACATTTCAGTAAATATCCAAATATGGTAATGTCTAGGAGTTGGTGTGCACCACATTTCAGTAAATATCCAGATATGGTAATGTCTAGGAGTTGGTGTGCACTACATTTCAGTAAATATCCAGATATGGTAATGTCTAGGAGTTGGTGTGCACTAAATTTCAGTAAATATCCAGATATGGTAATGTCTAGGAGTTGGTGTGCACTACATTTCAGTAAATATCCAAATATGGTAATGTCTAGGAGTTGGTGTGCACCACATTTCAGTAAATATCCAGATATGGTAATGTCTAGGAGTTGGTGTGCACTACATTTCAGTAAATATCCAGATATGGTAATGTCTAGGAGTTGGTGTGCACTACATTTCAGTAAATATCCAGATATGGTAATGTCTAGGAGTTGGTGTGCACTACATTTCAGTAAATATCCAGATATGGTAATGTCTAGGAGTTGGTGTGCACTAAATTTCAGTAAATATCCAGATATGGTAATGTCTAGGAGTTGGTGTGCACTACATTTCAGTAAATATCCAAATATGGTAATGTCTAGGAGTTGGTGTGCACTACATTTCAGTAAATATCCAAATATGGTAATGTCTAGGAGTTGGTGTGCACCACATTTCAGTAAATATCCAGATATGGTAATGTCTAGGAGTTGGTGTGCACTACATTTCAGTAAATATCCAGATATGGTAATGTCTAGGAGTTGGTGTGCACTAAATTTCAGTAAATATCCAGATATGGTAATGTCTAGGAGTTGGTGTGCACTACATTTCAGTAAATATCCAAATATGGTAATGTCTAGGAGTTGGTGTGCACCACATTTCAGTAAATATCCAGATATGGTAATGTCTAGGAGTTGGTGTGCACTACATTTCAGTAAATATCCAGATATGGTAATGTCTAGGAGTTGGTGTGCACTACATTTCAGTAAATATCCAGATATGGTAATGTCTAGGAGTTGGTGTGCACTACATTTCAGTAAATATCCAGATATGGTAATGTCTAGGAGTTGGTGTGCACTACATTTCAGTAAATATCCAGATATGGTAATGTCTAGGAGTTGGTGTGCACTACATTTCAGTAAATATCCAGATATGGTAATGTCTAGGAGTTGGTGTGCACTACATTTCAGTAAATATCCAGATATGGTAATGTCTAGGAGTTGGTGTGCACTACATTTCAGTAAATATCCAGATATGGTAATGTCTAGGAGTTGGTGTGCACCACATTTCAGTAAATATCCAGATATGGTAATGTCTAGGAGTTGGTGTGCACTACATTTCAGTAATTATCCAGATATGGCAATGTCTAGGAGTTGGTGTGCACTAAATTTCAGTAAATATCCAGATATGGTAATGTCTAGGAGTTGGTGTGCACTAAATTTCAGTAAACATCCAGATATGGTAATGTCTAGGAGTTGGTGTGCACTACATTTCAGTAAATATCCAAATATGGTAATGTCTAGGAGTTGGTGAGCACTACATTTCAGTAAATATCCAGATATGGCAATGTCTAGGAGTTGGTGTGCACTAAATTTCAGTAAATATCCAGATATGGTAATGTCTAGGAGTTGGTGTGCACTAAATTTCAGTAAACATCCAGATATGGTAATGTCTAGGAGTTGGTGTGCACTACATTTCAGTAAATATCCAGATATGGTAATGTCTAGGAGTTGGTGTGCACTACATTTCAGTAAATATCCAAATATGGTAATGTCTAGGAGTTGGTGAGCACTACATTTCAGTAAATATCCAGATATGGCAATGTCTAGGAGTTGGTGTGCACTAAATTTCAGTAAATATCCAGATATGGTAATGTCTAGGAGTTGGTGTGCACTAAATTTCAGTAAACATCCAGATATGGTAATGTCTAGGAGTTGGTGTGCACTACATTTCAGTAAATATCCAGATATGGTAATGTCTAGGAGTTGGTGTGCACTACATTTCAGTAAATATCCAGATATGGTAATGTCTAGGAGTTGGTGTGCACTAAATTTCAGTAAATATCCAGATATGGTAATGTCTAGGAGTTGGTGTGCACTACATTTCAGTAAATATCCAGATATGGTAATGTCTAGGAGTTGGTGTGCACTACATTTCAGTAAATATCCAGATATGGTAATGTCTAGGAGTTGGTGTGAACTACATTTCAGTAAATATCCAGATATGGTAATGTCTAGGAGTTGGTGTGCACTACATTTCAGTAAATATCCAAATATGGTAATGTCTAGGAGTTGGTGTGCACCACATTTCAGTAAATATCCAGATATGGTAATGTCTAGGAGTTGGTGTGCACTAAATTTCAGTAAATATACAGATATGGTAATGTCTAGGAGTTGGTGTGCACTACATTTCAGTAAATATCCAGATATGGTAATGTCTAGGAGTTGGTGTGCACTAAATTTCAGTAAATATCCAGATATGGTAATGTCTAGGAGTTGGTGTGCACTATATTTCAGTAAATATCCAGATATGGTAATGTCTAAGAGTTGGTGTGCACTACATTTCAGTAAATATCCAGATATGGTAATGTCTAGGAGTTGATGTGCACTACATTTCAGTAAATATACAGATATGGTAATGTCTATAGGAGTTGGTGTGCACTACATTTCAGTAAATATCCAGATATGGTAATGTCTAGGAGTTGGTGTGCACTACATTTCAGTAAATATCCAGCTATGGTAATGTCTAGGAGTTGGTGTGCACTACATTTCAGTAAATATCCAGATATGTTAATGTCTAGGAGTTGGTGTGCACTACATTTCAGTAAATATCCAGATATGGTAATGTCTAGGAGTTGGTGTGCATTACATTTAAGTAAATATCCAGATATGGTAATGTCTAGGAGTTGGTGTGCACTACATTTCAGTAAATATCCAGATATGGTAATGTCTAGGAGTTGGTGTGCACTAAATTTCAGTAAATATCCAGATATGGTAATGTCTAGGAGTTGGTGTGCACTACATTTCAGTAAATATCCAGATATGGTAATGTCTAGGAGTTGGTGTGCACTAAATTTCAGTAAATATCCAGATATGGTAATGTCTAGGAGTTGGTGTGCACTACATTTCAGTAAATATCCAGATATGATAATGTCTAGGAGTTGGTGTGCACTACATTTCAGTAAATATCCAGATATGGTAATGTCTAGGAGTTGGTGTGCACTAAATTTCAGTAAATATCCAGATATGGTAATGTCTAGGAGTTGGTGTGCACTATATTTCAGTAAATATCCAGATATGGTAATGTCTAGGAGTTGGTGTGCACTACATTTCAGTAAATATCCAGATATGGTAATGTCTAGGAGTTGATGTGCACTACATTTCAGTAAATATACAGATATGGTAATGTCTATAGGAGTTGGTGTGCACTACATTTCAGTAAATATCCAGATATGGTAATGTCTAGGAGTTGGTGTGCACTACATTTCAGTAAATATCCAGATATGGTAATGTCTAGGAGTTGGTGTGCACTACATTTCAGTAAATATCCAGATATGGTAATGTCTAGGAGTTGGTGTGCACTACATTTCAGTAAATATCCAGATATGGTAATGTCTAGGAGTTGGTGTGCATTACATTTAAGTAAATATCCAGATATGGTAATGTCTAGGAGTTGGTGTGCACTACATTTCAGTAAATATCCAGATATGGTAATGTCTAGGAGTTGGTGTGCACTAAATTTCAGTAAATATCCAGATATGGTAATGTCTAGGAGTTGGTGTGCACTACATTTCAGTAAATATCCAGATATGGTAATGTCTAGGAGTTGGTGTGCACTAAATTTCAGTAAATATCCAGATATGGTAATGTCTAGGAGTTGGTGTGCACTACATTTCAGTAAATATCCAGATATGATAATGTCTAGGAGTTGGTGTGCACTACATTTCAGTAAATATCCAGATATGATAATGTCTAGGAGTTGGTGTGCACTACATTTCAGTAAATATCCAGATATGGTAATGTCTAGGAGTTGGTGTGCACTAAATTTCAGTAAATATCCAGATATGGTAATGTCTAGGAGTTGGTGTGCACTACATTTCAGTAAATATCCAGATATGGTAATGTCTAGGAGTTGGTGTGCACTAAATTTCAGTAAATATCCAGATATGGTAATGTCTAGGAGTTGGTGTGCACTACATTTCAGTAAATATCCAGATATGATAATGTCTAGGAGTTGGTGTGCACTACATTTCAGTAAATATCCAGATATGATAATGTCTAGGAGTTGGTGTGCACTACATTTCAGTAAATATCCAGATATGGTAATGTCTAGGAGTTGGTGTGCACTACATTTCAGTAAATATCCAGATATGGTAATGTCTAGGAGTTGGTGTGCACTAAATTTCTGTAAATATCCAGATATGGTAATGTCTAGGAGTTGGTGTGCACTACATTTCAGTAAATATACAGATATGGTAATGTCTAGGAGTTGGTGTGCACTACATTTCAGTAAATATCCAGATATGGTAATGTCTAGGAGTTGGTGTGAACTATATTTCAGTAAATATCCAGATATGGTAATGTCTAGGAGTTGGTGTGCACTACATTTCAGTAAATATCCAGATATGGTAATGTCTAGGAGTTGGTGTGCACTAAATTTCAGTAAATATCCAGATATGGTAATGTCTAGGAGTTGGTGTGCATTACATTTAAGTAAATATCCAGATATGGTAATGTCTAGGAGTTGGTGTGCACTACATTTCAGTAAATATCCAGATATGGTAATGTCTAGGAGTTGGTGTGCACTAAATTTCAGTAAATATCCAGATATGGTAATGTCTAGGAGTTGGTGTGAACTATATTTCAGTAAATATCCAGATATGGTAATGTCTAGGAGTTGGTGTGCACTACATTTCAGTAAATATCCAGATATGGTAATGTCTAGGAGTTGGTGTGCACTAAATTTCAGTAAGTATCCAGATATGGTAATGTCTAGGAGTTGGTGTGCACTACATTTCAGTAAATATCCAGATATGGTAATGTCTAGGAGTTGGTGTGCACTACATTTCAGTAAATATCCAGATATGGTAATGTCTAGGAGTTGGTGTGCACTAAATTCAAAATTAAACAGATATTGAACATAAAATTTATAAAAGTATCATAATTTTAAAACAAAACTCCGATATCTGTATATATAGTTGTAGTTAAATAATATCAATAAATTCTAAAAAGAAAGTTAATTGTAAGAAACTAGGTGACCTAAATGAATGCGACGATTGATATCTTCTGCAGTTCTATTCCAACGGGCACGCCGTCTGCAGTTCTATTCCAACGGGCACGCCGAAAGGAAAACATCTCCGGATCTTGGGTGTTTTGACAAATGGGATTGGCGTTTGCCAAATATTTGAATACCTTTAACGCATCCAACGTAATGATTGTCAGGGTTACTCAGCTGTCTGCCATCAACACTGTTTCCTGATAAATAATATATATATATATTATATACGATTGATTATAAAACTAATTTATCAATTATTACATGATCTTAGAAAGAGCTGTCCAATATCTGGGAATAATCAGCTGTTATTTTCATCGATATTTCCATGGCGAGGGAATAATAATGTCGAATGCCCCCCCCCCCCCCCCCCCCCCCCTCTATCTGTTCCGTCGTGAGGGGACCCCTAGTGTTGCGAACTTAATTAATTATTTAGTATAATTAAAAAAGATATGTACTTGGTTACAATTTGAATAATTACTGACTCCGACGGTTCTAGAACTTTATTGTATCCATGGTAACCAATAACACTTACGATCAAAGCTTCCCAGATAGAGAGATGACTTTGTATCGCTGCTAATACTGCTGGAATCCGAACCATCACCATTCCTTAAAACCCCGATAATTCCATCAACTTCTAATTGGAGCGATGCCTTCCCCTTGGTGACCTTCACCGAATGCCATTGGCCGTCGCATAGCGACACGGGTGCGTCACGGATGACGTCACGAGGATCGTATACCGATGATATTGTTTCTGCACCGTTGCTAACAGAAGCCTAAAAAATAATACACAACAATTATATATCCACAAATTATTTAGATTAAAATTTATTTTTTCAAAAATGCAAAAATGCATAGAAAACGATATACCATCGAAAAGAGAATGAACTAAAGTACAGTAAATAAAAATTTGAAAAAAATTTTGAAAAATTTTTGGCGCCCCCTAGCGGCTCGCGTAAGATTTAAAAATTTTCGCTAAAAAGATTTTATTATTCAATACGATATTTTTGGGAACCAGCACTTTATCAAACTTTTTTTCACTTTATTTTTCGACCACTTTTTGTATTTTCATTTACTCTGATAATTGACGATTAAAAAAAAAATTAAAATAAAAAAAATTAAAAACCCATGTTTTTTTTAATTTTTCATAAAAAACTTGGGGAAATATTATGAAATAAAAAAAAAATCTGGTCAAAATTTAATGAAGCTTATAAAATTACCTTTCATATAAATCAAAATTTGCAAAAAAAACGGTTAAGAAATGGCGGAGGGGAAGTATTTTTCGAGCGAAAAAACGTCATTCGGAGATAATCACCTTTCAAAGTTCAAACCTTCCCGCGCACAATTGCCTGCATGCGGTCTGGTTGGTTAATAGTGTCTGACATAAGGCACACCACCGAGCTAAAAGTATTTACAGGGGTTCTCGGGGTCGCTGATTACATTTCCGATGTCAGTTTTAGTATTTGGTGGAATGTAGTCTGTCCGTCGTTCGGTTGGTTGGTTTGTCAGTCAGTCATATATTTAGAAATATATTAACTTAAAAAGGAAGAACAGGAGTCTTACACCCCCAATAAAATTATAGAATTAGGACATTTAGCCCAAAATATTTCTCGACCCCTAGGGTCATCGAAGAACAACAAACACACAAACACAAACAAATATAAATACATGCTAAACATACAGGTATGTGTCGCAACCCTAATCCTAAGCCTACCCGCCATACACTAAACGATACCGTTAATAAACTGCACAATAGCTAAGCCTATATAAGAAAAATATAAGAAAATATATGACAATTTTGTCCCCGTGAAAGGGGTATGACTGAGGCAAAAATAATTAATTTGTGAAAAATATGGTTGCGCTTCGGTGTCTTGGACCAGTACGCGCTAATCCTCGACACCTCGTCAGCTGCACAGGGAATTAGCCAAGCCTATCTCTATAATGCACCAATGACCTAAATTAATCGCACCATCAACTCTGTTACCACCTAGCCCAAACAGAAGTCAGACCACAGAACACAGGAACCCTATACGCCTATGGTAAGTAAAACTAACTATATAGCTAACTAGCCAAGTAAGACTAACTCTACTAACTAAACTCCAATCGGCCATTGACTAACTGTACTAACTAACTCTAATAACTAACTCCCATCGGCCATTGACTAACTCTACTAACTAAACTCCAATCGGCCATTGAGTAACTGTACTAACTAACTCTAATAACTAAGTCCCATCGGCCATTGACTAACTCTACTAACTAACCTCAAATCGGCCATTGACTAACTCTACTAACTAACCTCAAATCGGCCATTGACTAACTCTACTAACTAACCTCAAATCGGCCATTGACTAACTCTACTAACTAACCTCCAATCGGCCGTTGACTAACTCTACTAACTAACCTCCAATCGGCCATTGACTAACGCTACTAACTAACTCTACTAACAAACTCCAATCGGCCGTTGACAACACTCTACTAACTAACCTCCCATCGGCCATTGACTAACTCTACTAACTAACCCCCAATCGGCCATTGACTAACTCTACGATCTAAATAACAATCGGCCTTTGACTAACTCTACTAATTAACTCTACTAACTAACCTCCAATCGGCCATTGACTAACTCTACTAACTAAACTCCAATCGGCCATTGACTAACTGTACTAACTAACTCTACTAACAAACTCTACTAACTAAACTCCAATCGGCCGTTGACAACACTCCACTAACTAACCTCCCATCGGCCTTTGACTAACTCTACTAACAAACTCTACTAACTAAACTCCAATCGGCCGTTGACAACACTCTACTAACTAACCTCCCATCGGCCTTTGACTAACTCTACTAATTAACTCTACTAACTAACTCTACTAACTAACTCTACTAACTAACCTCCCATCGGCCGTTGACTAACTCTACTAACTAAACTCCAATCGGCCGTTGACAACACTCCACTAACTAACCTCCCATCGGCCTTTGACTAACTCTACTAACAAACTCTACTAACTAAACTCCAATCGGCCGTTGACAACACTCTACTAACTAACCTCCCATCGGCCTTTGACTAACTCTACTAATTAACTCTACTAACTAACTCTACTAACTAACTCTACTAACTAACCTCCCATCGGCCGTTGACTAACTCTACTAACTAAACTCCAATTGGCCATTGACTAACTATACTAACTAAACTCCAATCGGCCATTGACTAACTGCACTAACTAACTCTACTAACAAACTCTACTAACTAAACTCCAATCGGCCGTTGACAACACTCCACTAACTAACCTCCCATCGGCCTTTGACTAACTCTACTAACAAACTCTACTAACTAAACTCCAATCGGCCGTTGACAACACTCCACTAACTAACCTCCCATCGGCCTTTGACTAACTCTACTAACTAAACTCCAATCGGCCGTTGACAACACTCCACTAACTAACCTCCCATCGGCCATTGACTAACTCTACTAACTAACCTCAAATCGGCCATTGACTAACTCTACTAACTAAACTCCAATCGGCCATTGACTAACTGTACTAACTAACTCTACTAACAAACTCTACTAACTAAACTCCAATCGGCCGTTGACAACACTCCACTAACTAACCTCCCATCGGCCTTTGACTAACTCTACTAACAAACTCTACTAACTAAACTCCAATCGGCCGTTGACAACACTCTACTAACTAACCTCCCATCGGCCTTTGACTAACTCTACTAATTAACTCTACTAACTAACTCTACTAACTAACTATACTAACTAACCTCCCATCGGCCGTTGACTAACTCTACTAACTAAACTCCAATTGGCCATTGACTAACTATACTAACTAAACTCCAATCGGCCATTGACCAACTGTACTAACTAACTCTACTAACAAACTCTACTAATTAAACTCCAATCGGCCGTTGACAACACTCCACTAACTAACCTCCCATCGGCCTTTGACTAACTCTACTAACAAATTCTACTAACTAAACTCCAATCGGCCGTTGACAACACTCTACTAACTAACCTCCCATCGGCCGTTGATTAACTCTACTAACTAAACTACAATCGGCCGTTGACTAACTCTACTAACTAACCTCCAATCGGCCGTTGACTAACTCTACTAACTAACCTCCCATTGGCCGTTGACAACACTCTACTAACTAACCTCCCATCGGCCATTGACTAACTCTACTAACTAAACTCCAATTATGGCCATTGACTAACTATACTAACTAAACTCCAATCGGCCATTAACTAACTCTACTAACTAACCTCCAATAGGCCATTGACTGACTCTACTAACTAACCTCCAATCGGCCGTTGACTAATTTTACTAACTAACCTCCAATCGGCCTTTTACTAACTCTACTAATTAACTCTACTAACTAACCTCCAATCGGCCATTGACTAACTCTACTAACTAACTCTACTAACTAACCCCCAATCGGCCGTTGACTAACTCTACTAACTAACCTCCAATAGGCCATTGACTAACTCTACTAACTAACCTCCAATCGGCCGTTGACAACACTCTACTAACTAACCTCCAATAGGCCATTGACTAACTCTACTAACTAACCTCCAATCGGCCGTTGACTAACTCTACTAACTAACTAACCTCCAATCGGCCGTTGACTAATTCTACTAACTAACCTCCAATCGGCCTTTTACTAACTCTACTAATTAACTCTACTAACTAACCTCCAATCGGCCATTGACTAACTCTACTAACTAACTCTACTAACTAACCTCCAATCGGCCGTTGACTAACTCTACTAACTAACCTCCAATAGGCCATTGACTAACTCTACTAACTAACCTCCAATCGGCCGTTGACAACACTCTACTAACTAACCTCCAATCGGCCGTTGACTAACTCTACTAACTAACCTCCAATCGGCCATTGACTGACTCTACTAACTAACCTCCAATCGGCCGTTGACTAATTTTACTAACTAACCTCCAATCGGCCTTTTACTAACTCTACTAATTAACTCTACTAACTAACCTCCAATCGGCCATTGACTAACTCTACTAACTAACCTCCAATCGGCCGTTGACTAACTCTACTAACTAACCTCCAATAGGCCATTGACTAACTCTACTAACTAACCTCCAATCGGCCGTTGACTAACTCTACTAACTAACTAACCTCCAATCGGCCGTTGACTAATTCTACTAACTAACCTCCAATCGGCCTTTTACTAACTCTACTAATTAACTCTACTAACTAACCTCCAATCGGCCATTGACTAACTCTACTAACTAACTCTACTAACTAACCTCCAATCGGCCGTTGACTAACTCTACTAACTAACCTCCAATAGGCCATTGACTAACTCTACTAACTAACCTCCAATCGGCCGTTGACAACACTCTACTAACTAACCTCCAATCGGCCGTTGACTAACTCTACTAACTAACCTCCAATCGGCCATTGACTGACTCTACTAACTAACCTCCAATCGGCCGTTGACTAATTTTACTAACTAACCTCCAATCGGCCTTTTACTAACTCTACTAATTAACTCTACTAACTAACCTCCAATCGGCCATTGACTAACTCTACTAACTAACCTCCAATCGGCCGTTGACTAACTCTACTAACTAACCTCCAATAGGCCATTGACTAACTCTACTAACTAACCTCCAATCGGCCGTTGACAACACTCTACTAACTAACCTCCAATCGGCCGTTGACTAACTCTACTAACTAACCTCCAATCGGCCATTGACTAACTCTACTAACTAACCTCCAATCGGCCGTTGACTAATTCTACTAACTAACCTCCAATCGGCCGTTGACTAACTCTAACGCTAGGAAATCACTCAATTCGCTTTTTGCCGAGAACGGCAACCCCACGTAAAATATAACGCCGTGGTGTTTCCTGGGTTTAATAGAAAGTTCGATAGTCATATCGGAACCGACCATAAAGTACTCGTCATCTCCTTCCCTTGTGTTAAACAGTTCCACGTAACCACCATCTGTAAATATAACGAGGTTTATCTCAATAATTAGTGAAGAATTCATAGTTTACGTTAAAAATGGCAAAACAGCATAATATGTGCTGTAGAAGTTAAGAGGTATTGTGTTTGGCATGGATAGAGCCATCGAATTAAATATCCTCCACAATTTAACAAAAAGTGATAAAATTATCAGTAACGGGATCCTGTGTTGGCCTCGGGATCCCAACCGTTCGACATTATGGGTTAATGCTAATGTTCTCAACTTGCTGTTTATTGCACGGTTCACAGGTAGCTTACAGTTAGGTGGAAACTAATCACCTTCTGCTCTGAATAAGAGCCAAGTGAGTGATACTGCTACTGCACACAACCAATTTATATATACATTTAGGTAACAAGATGACGACCATTGGGCCAAGGCACCATGATGGCCTTAGGGTTGATACTAAATGCCCTCCCATTGGTTGCCTTATAAATCACCCCATATAGCTGTCCCCTTGGGCTTTATTACCTCTCCTGGCTCACCGGAGGTGGATTATTAGTCCACCTACCAGCTCGCTTGGTCCTTTTATTGGATGTTCCTGCCAATATTGCTAAATTGCCCCCCCCCCCCTCACCCCACCACCTCCCCCATTTTGTGGTTTGGAGCGCATAGCGGACTGAATCCGCTAACATTATCAACACAAGTTTACATAAACATCTAAACGCACCTTTTCCGAAGAATATTCCGGATTCTGACAAACCCGGACACTCGGACACATTGACTTCCTCCGTGTAGACCAGCGGCTCCCCGAATATCCGGGGCTCCCGCAGACACCCCGGGAAGCTCAACCTCTCGATGGCGTTGATCTTGGCGAGGGACGCGCCGTCCGGTCCGCCCCCGAGGAGGAAGGGCGGCTCGTATCGGAGCGACTTCGAGGTACCCTGGGCGGTGATTTCTTTGAACTCATTCCCGATTCGGAGTGTCGCTTTCCTTCCGGTTCGGGTCGCTGTGACCCGGTACCACGTGTCGTTGTTGTACATCTCGTTGCTTAGCAACGTGGCCGCGTTGTCCCCCGCCTCTTTCCCTAACTTATAAGAGAAGACGATCTAAAGTGAAAGAAAATAACCAATAATTAATATTATTATTATCTGCTCAATCAAATTAATGTTGAGTAAAGTTGTATTGGACCGAAGGTGAAGGGATTATTATATTAAATTGTGTGTTGGACCTCCTGTAGGCTGTAATAAGGTGAAGTACCGGTACAATATGGAGATAATCTATTATTAAGGGGGGGGGGGGGGGGGGGGGGGGCATTTTCGGACAACTCTTCGATTTATCACTCTCAGCGTTTCAAAATTATTTGGTTTTGGTTATAATTTGGAATTTAGGTACCTAAGATGTTATTCTACGTGACAGGTTTGAAAAATTTTATTTTTTCGCTATTTAATACTAGTTAATACTAGTTAACAATAAATAAAACGTGGTTGCGCTTAAAACCCTAAGGCTTTTACAGTTTTGAATCAAATCACATGAAAGTTTTTTTACATGATAGATCAAAGATGGGGCAACATAACTATCAGGCGAAATTTTGTGAAAATAATTCTGCACCGCTAGGTGGCGCTCTAAATTTATGCTAATTTTTTAGGTTTGTTATAAATAGTATTAAATTTTAATAACTAAAAATTTAAAAAAAATGTCTGATACTTCTATGCAGGGTGGCTATGTAGACACCCACAGAGATTTTCAGACTAATTGCTCAAAAATTGTAGAAGTTAGAGTTTTGAAGTAAAAAATATTTCATAAAAAAAATATTCGGAGATAATCGACCTTTCATTATACATACAGTAGTAATAGTAATTTCAATAGGATTCCCTAAATGGAAATTTACATAACTTGAAAATTAAAAGAGCTATTAAATAGCGGTTTTCAGATTTAATCGAGCAGTATAATCGATCATAAAAATAATTTCAAGATATTTTTTACCAAAATGGTGTACCCCCTCCCACCCCCTTAATAATAACTAATAATAATAAACTACTAATAAACTGTCCGGGGGGCTAGTGAACTGGTGGCTACTGTCCGGGAGCTACTGTCCGGTGCTACTGTCCGGGAGGCTACTGTCCGGGGGGCTATTGTCCGGGGGCTACTGTACGGGGGGCTATTGTCCGGGGGCTACTGTACGGGGGGCTATTGTCCGGGGGCTACTGTACGGGGGGCTATTGTCCGGGGGCTACTGTACGGGGGGCTATTGTCCGGGGGCTACTGTACGGGGGGCTATTGTCCGGGGGCTACTGTACGGGGGGCTATTGTCCGGGGGCTACTGTACGGGGGGCTATTGTCCGGGGGGCTACAACTGTACGGGGGCAACTGTCCTAACACTAGTATAAATATGACGTCACCCTAATTCCGAAAATATTTACATATTGCGCGACAACCTACCTTGCCGGACGACATATATATGGCGTGATAATCATCTGAATTAATCTGTCGGCTACCAATGTACAGAATAACTCCGGCCTTCTGATCAGCTTTAAACTCAACCGTGAAGTTGAATTCGACTCGCATTGATTTGGTCGTTTCAAACGCGACGTAACTCTTGTAAAGTCCGGGTTGAAACCTGTAGAAAAAACAAATAGACCCATAAAGTCAAATCTAAACAGATGCAGGAGGTGCGATACTCAGTAGTGTTACGTGGGAAGTGATACTATTTAACAGTCTTATAGACCCGCGTTTACAGTTGTTTACAATACAGAATCATAAATCTTTACACAACCGAGTCACGGATAAACTTTGTTTCTTAAAATACACTTTTTTTTCGAAATACCGATGTTAATAATAATATCCCCCGATCAGATCGTATGGACAACATACCGCTTTCCCCCACCAATAGCAGCTGCACTCGGTTCGATGTATTTATCCGACGATAAGGAGCAGGTTGGAAGGTCGACCGCGTCCTCAACCCCCTCGGGTGTGTCCGAGGTGCTGGCGTCGTCCGACTGGATATCCAGGCCGTCGTCGGGGCAGGAACGGAATACAACATTAGTGTGACGGGTAGCCTGTAAGGAAAAGGTTACATAAAACAGAGATAACATTAGTGTGACGGGTAGTCTGTAAGGAAAACGTTACATAACAACAGAGAGAACATTAGTGTGACGGGTAGTCTGTAAGGAAAAGGTTACATAACAACAGAGAGAACATTAGTGTGACGGGTAGTCTGTAAGGAAAAGGTTACATAACAACAGAGAGAACATTAGTGTGACGGGTAGACTGTAAGGAAAAGGTTACATAACAACAGAGAGAACATTAGTGTGACGGGTAGTCTGTAAGGGAAAGGTTACATAACAACAGAGAGAACATTAGTGTGACGGGTAGCCTGTAAGGAAAAGGTTACATAACAACAGAGAGAACATTAGTGTGACGGGTAGTCTGTAAGGAAAAGGTTACACAACAACAGAGAGAACATTAGTGTGACGGGTAGCCTGTAAGGAAAAGGTTACATAACAACAGAGAGAACATTAGTGTGACGGGTAGTCTGTAAGGAAAAGGTTACACAACAACAGAGAGAACATTAGTGTGACGGGTAGCCTGTAAGGAAAAGGTTACACAACAACAGAGAGAACATTAGTGTGACGGGTAGCCTGTAAGGAAAAAGTTACATAACAACAGAGAGAACATTAGTGTGACGGGTAGTCTGTAAGGAAAAGGTTACATAACAACAGAGAGAACATTAGTGTGACGGGTAGTCTGTAAGGAAAAGGTTACATAACAACAGAGAGAACATTAGTGTGACGGGTAGTCTGTAAGGAAAAGGTTACACAACAACAGAGAGAACATTAGTGTGACGGGTAGCCTGTAAGGAAAAGGTTACACAACAACAGAGAGAACATTAGTGTGACGGGTAGCCTGTAAGGAAAAAGTTACATAACAACAGAGAGAACATTAGTGTGACGGGTAGTCTGTAAGGAAAAGGTTACACAACAACAGAGAGAACATTAGTGTGACGGGTAGTCTGTAAGGAAAAGGTTACATAACAACAGAGAGAACATTAGTGTGACGGGTAGTCTGTAAGGAAAAGGTTACATAACAACAGAGAGAACATTAGTGTGACGGGTAGTCTGTAAGGAAAAGGTTACATAACAACAGAGAGAACATTAGTGTGACGGGTAGTCTGTAAGGAAAAGGTTACACAACAACAGAGAGAACATTAGTGTGACGGGTAGTCTGTAAGGAAAAGATTACATAACAACATAGAGAACATTAGTGTGACGGGTAGTCTGTAAGGAAAAAGTTACACAACAACAGAGAGAACATTAGTGTGACGGGTAGTCTGTAAGGAAAAGGTTACATAACAACAGAGAGAACATTAGTGTGACGGGTA
Organism: Nemertoderma westbladi; assembly: GCA_032718475.1. Classification (NCBI taxonomy): domain Eukaryota; kingdom Metazoa; phylum Xenacoelomorpha; order Nemertodermatida; family Nemertodermatidae; genus Nemertoderma; species Nemertoderma westbladi. Next base: position 13,963 of record JAUCBJ010004839.1, on the reverse strand, counting down.
GTCTGTAAGGAAAAAGTTACACAACAACAGAGAGAACATTAGTGTGACGGGTAGTCTGTAAGGAAAAGGTTACCTAACAACAGAGAGAACATTAGTGTGACGGGTAGTTTGTAAGGAAAAGGTTACATAACAACAGAGAGAACATTAGTGTGACGGGTAGTCTGTAAGGAAAAGGTTACATAACAACAGAGAGAACATTAGTGTGACGGGTAGTCTGTAAGGAAAAGGTTACACAACAACAGAAAGAACATTAGTGTGACGGGTAGCCTGTAAGGAAAAGGTTACATAACAGAGAGAACATTAGTGTGACGGGTAGCCTGTAAGGAAAAAGTTACACAACAACAGAGAGAACATTAGTGTGACGGGTAGTCTGTAAGGAAAAAGTAACATAACAACAGAGTGAACATTAGTGTGACGGGTATTCTGTAAGGAAAAGGTTACATAACAGAGAGAACATTAGTGTGACGGGTAGTCTGTAAGGAAAAAGTAACATAACAACAGAGTGAACATTAGTGTGACGGGTATTCTGTAAGGAAAAAGTTACACAAGAACAGAGAGAACATTAGTGTGACGGGTAGCCTGTAAGGAAAAAGTAACATAACAACAGAGTGAACATTAGTGTGACGGGTATTCTGTAAGGAAAAGGTTACACAACAACAGAGGAGAGAACATTAGTGTGACGGGTAGTCTGTAAGGAAAAGGTTACATAACAACAGAGAGAACATTAGTGTGACGGGTAGTCTGTAAGGAAAAGGTTACATAACAACAGAGAGAACATTAGTGTGACGGGTAGTCTGTAAGGAAAAGGTTACACAACAACAGAGAGAACATTAGTGTGACGGGTAGCCTGTAAGGAAAAAGTTACACAAAACAGAGAGAACATTAGTGTGACGGGTAGCCTGTAAGGAAAAGGTTACACAACAACAGAGAGAACATTAGTGTGACGGGTAGCCTGTAAGGAAAAAGTTACACAACAACAGAGAGAACATTAGTGTGACGGGTAGTCTGCAAGGAAAAGGTTACATAACAACAGAGAGAACATTAGTGTGACGGGTAGTCTGTAAGGAAAAGGTTACATAACAACAGAGAGAACATTAGTGTGACGGGTAGTCTGTAAGGAAAAGGTTACACAACAACAGAGATAACATTAGTGTGACGGGTAGTCTGTAAGGAAAAGGTTACATAACAACAGAGAGAACATTAGTGTGACGGGTAGTCTGTAAGGAAAAGGTTACATAACAACAGAGAGAACATTAGTGTGACGGGTAGTCTGTAAGGAAAAGGTTACATAACAACAGAGAGAACATTAGTGTGAAGGGTAGTCTGTATTGAAAAGGTTACATAAAAACGAGAACATTAGTGTGACGGGTAGTCTGTAAGGAAAAGGTTACATAACAACAGAGAGAACATTAGTGTGACGGGTAGCCTGTAAGGAAAAGGTTACATAACAACAGAGAGAACATTAGTGTGACGGGTAGTCTGTAAGGAAAAGGTTACATAACAACAGAGAGAACATTAGTGTGACGGGTAGTCTGTAAGGAAAAGGTTACACAACAACAGAGAGAACATTAGTGTGACGGGTAGTCTGTAAGGAAAAGGTTACATAACAACAGAGAGAACATTAGTGTGACGGGTAGACTGTAAGGAAAAGGTTACACAACAACAGAGAGAACATTAGTGTGACGGGTAGTCTGTAAGGAAAAGGTTACATAACAACAGAGAGAACATTAGTGTGACGGGTAGCCTGTAAGGAAAAGGTTACACAACAACAGAGAGAACATTAGTGTGACGGGTAGACTGTAAGGAAAAAGTTACACAACAACAGAGAGAACATAAAAGTAAAAAAAAAAACATAATAGTTCATTTATAAGCAACTACACTATATACTGTTTATTTCATCTGTAACCAAGGCTAAGGTACTGCACATAATGCAATAAATAAAAATAAATAATAATAATAATAAAACATAACACAAATAAATAAATAATAATAATAATAAAACATTAACGCAAATAAATAAATGCAAATTGTACAGTATGTATGTAATTCCAAACATATGGAGCAAAATGAACAACGTGGTTATTAAAAGTTTTACAAAATAAATAAAACAATATATAAAATATTGTGCTATTAAAAAGTTTTATTTGGTTGAGGGGGGGGGGGGGGGGGGGTCATTGGTTTAGGGTAAGGACCGCAGGAAATATCCCTGTACGGAGGCCCGAACTGGTTGCTGGGATACCCGGGCACATTGTATAGTGCTCCGAGCTGATTGCTGATTGGCCACACAATAAACAGCGACACTCCTCGATTGGCCGCCAACAGTTCCGAGTGGCACATAGTTTATGATGGTAACCGTTGGCTACCAGCTGACCAGCTACCCGACGCCTATAACCAGTTAGATTGACCGGGTTAATAGCTGAGGAGTCGGGGTGGTCAATACTGGAAAGGATTGCGGTCGACGATGCGTATTTACTGATTCCAAACCAGAGTTTCCAATAAAACGCACGTATGCGGTGGATGTGGTCGAGTTCGATTATATGTGGTTCTGTTGCGAAAATGTTGCAGCCGTAAGAAACAGACGGTAGGACGATCGCTAGCCATATTTTCCTTGCGGTGGCAATCGAGACAACTTATCTTTATCGCAATTCGCGTACAACAGGCAATCCCCTTGCGATACAGGTGGTCGTAATGGGACCTAGGTCCATTTTTAGTTGATAGCGTCACACCGAGATATTCGAATGAAGGTTGAAACTCGATGGGGGAACCGTTGTATATCAGAACATCGCTTCGAGCCAACCGGCCACCGTTGGAAATTTAACAGCTTTGGTTTTCGATATGTTGACCTTTAGATCGTTGACCTCGCAATATTCAGATAGTTTGTTTAGTCCATCCTGTACAACGGCTATGGATTCATCGGCGATAACAAGATCGTCTGCATACATAATTACCCAACAGGCTGCAATAGCAATGAATGCAGGTAGATCGGCGACGAGGAGGCTGAACAACAGGGGTGAGAGTCGGTCACCTTGAACAACTCCGAGCGATTGACTTATTGGGTCCATGATATAAGGTCTAATGCAGATACATACAAAGTTAACGGCAATGAGGGCCTATATCACACGTATGAACTTCCGGCTAACTCCGTAACTGGACAGCTTCTTGCATAGAATCTGATGGCGCTAGGGCTTCATTTATTCAGTCGTAGAGGCATTTAACGGCCATAATCGTAGATCTGGCTGTGCGGAAACCGTATTGTTGCTCTGGTAAAATACCGAATAGCTCGGCCCATTTATATAGTCTCGAGCTTAGTATGGCGGTATATGTTTTTAATAAACATGATAGAAGCACTATACCCCTATAGCTGTCGGGAGAGGATTTCGCCCCTTTCCCCTTGAACAGAGGGAGTAAATAGGAGGCAAGCCACGCAGTCGGGCAACTCGCTGCTGTGAAGCACAGCGAGAATAGTGCGAGTAGATATGGGAGGAGATGGCCAAAACCCCACTTCAGAGATTCGTTGGTTACTCCATCGGGCCCAGCTGCTTTGTTTAGTTTCTGATTCGACACCACCGCGGTAATTTCCTCGGCTCTGAATGGCGCATCGAGATAGTTGCTTGGATTTTCAGGTAAGTCTGGCAGGTTCGGAGCGCGGCTTGCTGTCAGCAGTTTGCTGAAATGGGTAAGCCACGATTCTTGTGGAACTTGGAATGCAACAGGTTTCGGTTGTGGACCTTTCAATATGTTCCAAAACGAGGTTTTGTCAGACTCACAGTCCTCGACAGTTCCTTCCTTGCCTGGTACAATTTTCTCTTGTTTGTTAACATGTTTAGCATGTGTTTGTAACATGTGTTTGTATTCTCGTTTCTGATCACTATAGGTTCTATATGTACAAATTGATGGTCTTTCTCGCATGGCATGTAGACTCGATGTCAGTTTCTTCCTTCCCTGCAAACAATGTATTGTTAAAAAGCTGTTATTAAAATGTTATTTAATGACATAGATAACATTATTTCAAATTGTTAGATTAATGGTAAAAAAACTGTAAATTGGCCAAGAAATATGACGTTATATACTAACGTTATTATTTCGTTTTTAATAACATTAAAATAACAAAGCCAGGATGGTTACATATATCATTACTTTTATGTTATTCCTCATCATTATTATTGTGTTTTTATTGACATTAAAATAACAACGGCGTAATGTTTATTTAGATCGTTAATTTTATGTTATTTCTTAACATAAAAATATTGTTTGCTAAAAACGTAACATTATACGTACATTTAAGCCCTTCTCTCATGTTTTATGGTTGGTTCGCTTGCTCAAACTAATAATCCCCCTCCATTGCCGTTCCTTATATCGTTCTTTATAATTGCCAAACCCTTTATTGAATAATTAATTAATAATTTCCCTATGCATGTTGATATGGTAGTGGCAGGCTACAATCTCTAACACAGTTTGATTGAATACAATTTTGTTGTAGGCAATTGTATGCAAATTAATAACAATTAAAACGTTTAACATGAATTGAATTTTTTGTATAATGACCAGTCAGGAACAAATAATGAAATAAACAGCAAAATCAAAGTAAAATATCGCAGAATAAGTAAAACAACAAATATATGGCTGTATGGCCCATTATGTAAATGGTTTTGATATTTCGGTTAAAGTTAATTACAGACTTAAAAAGAATATGTTTATGACGTAATAATAAGTGACAACAACGTAATGAATTGCATCAATTAAAATACTTTGAGTTAATATTATTCACTAGATTTATAGATCTAATTTGTAGACTATATAAAATAATGTACATAGTGGGTTTAATAAATAATACCTCACAACAATGTTAAATTATTAAAAGGAGCAGGTTACAGTTGGCTACAGAGGCACATTATTATATCCTACGGGTAAACAAAAAAAAACAGGTTACAGATTTATTTCTGGGAGAGTAATCAGTACTTATTTGAATCGATATCTCCCTGGAGAGGGATGATTTTGATTGCATCGCAAATCCTCTCTATCTGAACAAATCATATTTAAAAAATTAAATGTTAATTATAATTATAGCTGAGTGAGCTTCATTTATTAAACTGTAAAAATAAATCAATAGGCCTAGGCCCTACAAAAGTACAATCTAAAAACTGAAACAATAAATAGTTTGTAATAACAGTTAATGTGAAGTTTTCAAATCGAAATCGAATCGAAAGTTTTGTAGTAATGCTGTCCCTGTGCCCTGCCCCTTCAACTGAAAACTGGGACCTCCCAATAATAAGAATTCCAATCTTTAGTCCTCGGCTGTTGAAATCCACCATCAGTACAGACAAATAAGTCAATCCTCCACCTGTCAGTTCTGGTTTAAGGGGACTTTCTGGTCCTGGCAGACTTGAATTCTGTAATTGGTAGGTCTAATGCAGTAATGTGTGAATCCAGAGGGTAAAGGCTAACTCGCATTCAGGTAGATATGTTTTATTTATGAGTTCAGGTTAAATAAATCACAAAACCAAAACTATAAAACCAAAAATATAAGCTACTGTACAGAGCAGTAGGCCTGCAGTAACTACACTACAGTAATATAGAGATAGGCCTTGCAGTACAGCAGTATAACAATACATATACACAATAAACATTGAATACAGGCATGACAGAATGAGTATTGTACAACATACCATACTGTATACCATTTACATGTGGAAAATTCCTCCATTACCGCGAATTTTAAAATTAGCCAATCATCAATCTCAGATTGGATAATAGAAGTGACAGCGTCTATCGCATAATGTTTATTTTATGTGACAAAATAACATTGTTCTGATATGTAACAAACCATGTTCTTAAAATGTTAGAACTAAACACTTATAAAACATTTTTGACTAATGTTTATGTTCTCACATTATAATTACGTTTTTTTAACATCAACAGTTATCATTTATTTAATGTCTGACAAAGACATTATAGAGTAATGTTAAAATAACATATATTGAACATCTAAATATTCTATCAAACAAGGGAATAACATTTATCAACATTTATAACAAATTAATGATGTTTTTCTGACATTCCTTGAAAGTAAATTGTTTGCAGGGTTGCGGCATGACATTGTTTGTCAAACCAAGGTTTTGATTTTCGTGTGGTTGGCGTGGTTGAAGAGTTGATTATAGCTGATGTAATATATGAGCATGCAGAGTTGACTCCTTCATGAAGTGCTGATTGGAACTCGTCTGGATTTAACAATTCGCCTAGTTTGTCAACGTCTATTGACCTCACGGCTTTAGTTCTATGCTGAGGTTTAGTTACTTCTCCGAGCGGCAATTCTAAACATACCCGTTGATATTTCGTAGTTATCGTAGGTTGTACTTTCAATATTATATCATCTGCGAGTTCGCTCTCCGCGAATACAAGATCAATAAAACTACATCCGTTCCAACAATAGTAGGTTGGAACGTCAGGATTATTCAGGCAATGTAGGCCGGCACCTAACAGGCCACTGCACAGCGTGTTGCCACGTTCAGCGGTTCTGTCGATACGACAGTTAAAGTCTCCTGCTAGGATGATTGGAAAATGGCAATTCGAACGAATCGTGTTAATGGCGGATACGAGTTCGAGTAATATTTCTGATGGCTCTGTATTCGGTGTGTAATAACAGGCTACGACAACGAATTTATCAACCCGCACAGCTAGGAGAGTTTTGCTGTTTATAATTTGCTTTTGTGTTAACGAGTTTTTTCCATTTACAGCGATTGTTAATCCCCCATTGGGTCTACCTGGTCTGCTTTCTCGCAGGGGACATTGTGACAACGGTAACCCAGGATATATAGATCAGAGTCCATGGTTTCTGTTAAAACGAGGATATCAGTGTTTGTGAATGAGTCTTCTGTTGATAAATCCATTGTGCTTTTTGCTCCCTTGACATTCCATACTATGATGTGAAGAGAGTTTGCATCGTTTGTTCTCTTAGTACTAGGGGTAACATGGGTAACTCGGATAGAAGTTTGTAGTTTTCAACGGTTAGAAATCTGTTACATCCACGTTGATGTTTATATAAACTCGCCAGGTATATATACTGTTTTAGGCAACCAGTACAAAACAGTGGTGATTTCTTGTCCACCGTACACCGTCCACAGCCAGGACCTGGCTCGCGACCGGGGTGGCCAATGCCGATGCGGTAGTCGGTACGTGTGCTCCAGTAATGCGTGGTTTGAGGTTAAATGTGATCCTCTCCACATCTGTTAGGCGGTAGTTCCTGATTACAACTCCATCCTCCCAGTTGTCCGGGTTCATCATAACGTCCCGGTCCTCCTGGTTACATGTTTAGGTGGAACGCGCGAATCACAGGTGACGGTTCCGGGATACCGGTACCAGTGCACAATGGGGCAGGAATAACGTTAACGAATGGCAGTTTCTCCGATGTTAGATACTGTTTTACGTCGTCCGCGTAGACAGACTCAGCGAATTGCCCCAGTAAGATGTGCGCGAGGCAGACGGGTGGACTTGGTGGAGGAACGACCCCAAGACCCGTACCGGATCTCCTCCCCACGATGGGGGCGGGACGCGAGCATTTATTCCGAGCTTCGGTATTGCGTTTATTCCGAGCCTCGCACCAGGGGTTTGGATTCGCAGGGGGTTATTCGACGGTGTTCGTATACGTCGTTGGCGGTGCTGGTGCCGCTGTCGCGGTTGGTTCCAGGAGCTCACTCGCTGAGCTGCGGCCTTGCCCATTGGATTGTGGGGTTGGATGGTTGTACTTCCCGGTACCGCCTTTCCTGTTCTGTGCACTGTATTTGGGAGCTGATGGAGTTGGTGCAGCGACCTTATTGTAGGTTGAAAGGATAGCTACTACCTCGTTTTTGCAGTGATCGTGTCTGCGCGGGCCTCTGCAAGGCTAGCGAGCGATTCCGCCAGTTTGCCGGCTACGGCATTGTACAGCGAGTTCATCTTCATGAGACTATCTATTAGTTGGTGCTCCTCGTCTAGGGATATCTTTTTCTTCGTTTTTATCTCTCTTATCAGTGAGATCGTGTCATTTTGGATTTTATTAGCAACTTCAGCATGAACCATGGTGGGTATTGAGTAGCGTATAATGTTAATAAAATAGCAGTACAGTCAGACAGTTAAAATAGGTTATCGCAGTATTTTCAGCAGTTGTCGGCGTTGAATGCGTCAGTATTATATAGTAAATAAATTATATGTATGTAAATAAATATAGTAATTATTATGTAAATAAATCAGTATGTAAATAAATAAATAATAATTAGGACACTACTTTTTTGTAACATCAGTAATGGTACTTGGTTGACTTGGTATCAATATGGCAAATAATGATTGTATCAAAATATCCCGATAATAATTATTGTCCGAGAACACAAAGCTCGATAATGTTTAAATAAGATATTAATAGAAACTTACCTCCACAAAGTTCATAAGGTCTGCTATATTTTTACCGTAAGTTACATAAACGCTCTGTAAACAGCCGGAGTAGAGGTTAAGAACTTCCGCGGTTGTTGGAGATTCCTGGAAATCCTTAAAGTTAGGTGCCCCGCCCAGAAATATAACCGCGTCGTCCACATAAAGGTTCGTAGAGACTTGTAACTTGACGGCTTGGTAGTCGTTTATCTAAAAAGAAAATGAAATAGCCAATCAAACTGTGAGAAATATACATATCGTGGAATTAGTCTATCTCGATTGCGCTAAAATTATTCAACCGAATATTGCTGAATTAACTATGGCAATATCTCATTTCCAAGACAAAGCATCACCCTGCAGTACGCCGTGTAAAGCTTGCTGGGCACTGTTTCTATACACAACCGTGTACTGCGTCCTGCGTGGCAGACTGCTGGAAAGAAAAGGCGTGGTGGACAGCTAATTGCTCACCAGTGAGATATGGGGGAGCTATGTTACTGGGTCTGTCGGTAGGGGGCGCTATGTTACTGGGTCCGCCGGTAGGGGGCGCTATGTTACTGGGTCCGCAGGTAGGGGGCGCTATGTTACTGGGTCCGCCGGTAGGGGGCGATATGTTACTGGCTCCGCCGGTAGGGGGCGCTATGTTACTGGGTCCGCCGGTAGGGGGCGCTATGTTACTGGGTACGCCGGTAGGGGGCGCTATGTTACTGGGTCCGCCGGTAGGGGGCGCTATGTTACTGGGTCCGCCGGTAGGGGGCGCTATGTTACTGGGTATGCCGGTAGGGGGCGCTATGTTACTGGGTATGCCGGTAGGGGGCGCTATGTTACTGGGTCCGCCGGTAGGGGGCGCTATGTTACTGGGTCCGTCGGCACTGCACCGATCACCATCATCATGGTGGCACATACTTAGTCTGAGGTGGCGGAAATCTTCAGCATAATGTAATAAAAGTACGTATGAATTCAGAAATGTCAGGGATGTTGATAGTTAACTCACAGTTAACTCGCTCCGTTCACTATATCGACCCAATGTAACGTAATGCCATTTATTATTATCCAATCGTGTGCCGTCGCTAGCTGTAGTTAGCCCAATGTTAATACCATTATCGTAGAAAGTAACAGATACGAAGCCATTGGCTAGTTCAATAGAGACCGCGTCATTGGATGTTGGACTGACGATAAACATGAGCATTGAATCTGATTGGACGGTTCGGAACCTGGAAGAACCAATAAAAATAGGTGGAGTGAGATATAACAGAAAATAGAAAATCTAATAAAGCATTTCATTCAATAAGCAAAGCACTTATGAAACCGTCGAAAACAACCAATGAAATACAAAAATATCGCGATTTCTCTAAATTTTCAAAAACTAAATTCATATCAGAAATCAATAAAATTAACTGGAAACCACTTTACAACTTAGATAGTGAACTCCCTTCCTGGTATCGCGGATAATTTCAATTCTGGACAATAATGTACCTATTAGGAACCGTGGAACACATGGAACACGTGGACCACAATTGAAAGCGGAGAGTCTTGGGCGTTTTTTGACACAAAAATTAGTCAAATTCATGGCAATGAACATTGATAAAATGAATCAATTCACAATTATAAACTCGCAGATTGCCGGGCCGGTGTAAGTACTCAGCCTATTGCAGTATCTGAGTATTGCAGCTTTACTTCATTAAGTTGGGTTTACCGGTGACCGGTACACATTTTTAATATTCAAGTAGGGGCCTAGTCTACTGCTACTTCCAATTATTAGGGTATTATAGTACCGGCTGGCCGGTATTACAAGTTTATTTTAAATCTAATCTACCGTAATCAATACAGATTGGAATGCAGTACCGGTATTGCTGCTGGAAATACAGCTGAATACATCTATTTATCAATGTTCCTCGTCGTGAATTTAATTAACTGTAGTGTCAAAAAACGCGCACGACTCTCCGCTTTCAATTGTTATAAGCCACGTGTGGAATAATTATGATTAAATGTGTATTTAAATCGATCGAAAATCTCTCTCCATAGAAACCAAGATAATAATTTATCAGAGCACTGCGTAATGACGTTAAATATGTGGCAGCCAATCACAGCCGAATTTCAAAATTGGCCTCCCGCGCTTTCTTAAACCCGCCATATAGACCGTTTCCTCGTGTTTTTACAAAAAAACACACCCCGCCACTCGATTCAGGGCACCTTGTTACCCCTTATACGATGGTTTCTAGCCCAACAATTTTTTCGTGCATCAACCCTATTGGCCGACATCAACACAACTCCAAACCATCTGGATGTTGCTGTTAATATCACCTTTAAATCGGAGTTCAACATGACAGAAAATATAATTAAACCAATTTGATACCAGATTGAATATATTTATATTCTTACATGAACTCGATCATGAACAGCTTTCCGCTTGCTTTCTCGGGGGGAGGCATCTGAATATATCCTTGACTGAACACACCTTTGTAGACAGCCGGAGGTGAACCAGAACAACCTGTAAAATAAACACAAATTTTCTTAGATCCGTGAATAAAATAACCACTTAACTTCATTAGATCTGTTGTGTCCGGAGGGTAATGCCGGGTTTTGACAAGATCATAACCTCACTAAGTAATAACCATTCCTACCTGCTGCAACCCCAATAGACTTTCTCTGGTTGATTAAATTGATTCTTCGAATTCTCCCTAGCTTAATATCCCTGAGACAGCCCTGGAAACCCGTAGTTATAATACCCGAATGTCGCATTGCACCGTGTGGGACACCGCCAATATAAACCTCAGACAATTCATCAATATCTATATCTTTAAACTGGAATAATAAAATTTATATAATAAATTAGTAGTAATTATTCATTAATAATTTAATGTTTATATTGTAATCCTTGGTCGGGGTAATTATTAAAAAATCAATGACTCACCTCAAGAAACTCTTTTGAGAAAACCTCCCCCGGACCCAAAAAGGACAAAGTTCCTCTCGTGAGACGAACAACTATACCCTCTTCCCTTCCATCGGTGGAAGTTATAACTCCTTTATCGAAAGTAACTTCGCGTCTACCGCCACCGAGATCGAACTGGATCCGGATATATCCGTTAACTAACTCCACAGATAGGAAGGCTTGGGTTTTGTTGCCTGCAAAGATCCAACACAATTATACAACCTGCAAATGGCTCTCAAAATGGAGTTCTGAATGGATGTATTGATTATTAGATGATTTTTTATTGAATTTAACAGTTAGAAAAGTGTTATATTTTTTCCTGATTTGAAAATCACATTCGATAAATTTGTATATTATACGTCTACTACAAAAACATGTTCAAACAATATACAAAAAACCATTAGTTGGGTTTGTTACTCGTAAAAGTAAATGTTTCACTTACTTATACAGGTTCTTGGGGCTACGCTCAGGACTACAAGTAAACACAAGGCAAGGCCGTTTTCTATAGAAAGCTCTTCACATAGAAATAGAATATGTAACACAATAAAAATGATAGCGAGCAAAGATATGTTTCCAGAGTTACTAACTATTACCAACTGGCGAGCTGCTCGGGAAATAAAATACAGCAAAATAATTGTGATTACGAGCCGCCGTATTTCACGCCGGAATAAAATAAAGTAGTAAATAATAAAATGTTATAAACCCACTTAAGAAGTAGAACAGTAGCGCATCCGAAACGTCAGTTTTAATCGTAAACGCGAATTTAGTTTTAACGTGCCTCGCAACGATATCGTGGTCGATGGCAACATATCCACGACCATCGAATTGGAATTCGCCTTCGGACGGCACACTTCGTCTGTCTGAGTTGCTAGGCATCTCGCCACCGAGTTCCAACTGAAACACGTGATTGGTTAAAATTAATATTACGAGTCTTAATAACAATGATTATCATATTTAGTTTAAAATATTTATAAAAATTTGTAATTGATTTAGTAAAACTTGTAAAAAATGTAAAATCGTCAACAACTCTGAAACACGACTTTTTACGGCAGACAGTGACTTTTCTATCCAGATAATAGGCCTGTATTGTAAAATATAAAAAGATATACAGCAAATAGTGTGGCGCCACCTACCGGCCATACCTACCTTATTGCTCGAAATGAAATTATGAATTCCAATGTGTTTGGTAGCAAATTGGACACTGTCTATGTAACCCATGAAGTCACGTGACTGCACGTCACTGTGTACCTTGTAACCCGGGGGAACGCCACCGATATAGAAGGAAGTTCCGGATGGACTCCATAGCAACAAGCGGTATCTCTGACTGATATAGTCGTAGTCATTGGTGTCCGTTAAGTCCACCGTCTCAGACGCTGTCAGCTGGTTCTTTGTGAATACGTTTAGCGTTACCTAGCAACATTACAACAACTAATTAGTGGTTACAGGAAATACAGTTTATTTAATAATTTAACTGATAAAATAATAAATAAATTTTAAGGAGAAGGAGATTAAAAAATTATTATTGTTATTGTGATATCAAGAATTTGTAAATCTAGAAGGTGACCTAGATGGGTAGCCTCTCGGATCCATGGCAAACATAAAAAATAAAATGATAATAACCTACATATATTTAATGTTAAATTGACCGAAAATTGCAAATAATTATAATACTTTTTGGTCGCAAAAAAATAAATATTTAAGTGGTGGCAAAAAAGTATAATATTTTATCGAGCGTTATTATATGGCGAATGTGACGAGACAAATAAGAAAGCAAGACAAAAAGTCTAACTTTTTGCCACCACTTACGTCGTTTTATTTGTTGTAAGTCTTCTCGTACTTTTATCTGGGCCTATTTCAGCATAAATATCGTCCATCGAAGCTTCTTCCATAGTGAAATACCGTTATATAAAGCGAAATAGCAAAATAGGTAATATAGGCTCTATTATGATATTATAATATTCAAGAATATAAAATAACCTGTGGCATGGATTTCTAGAATGTTATTTATACCGGAAGTATAAATTAATATTCTAGAAGTCCATGCCTGTGGATACCATCAGCGCTATCTATTTAAATGCAATATTATTATTAATATCATGGAAATTACTTGGAAATTTAATTCAACAATACTTTTTTTGTTGATATAAAAGTATTCATTTTTTGTCAAACTTGTTAACTAATTTTACAAATAAAGTGACTTACATTGTATTGTTACAAGATTTACAACAAATAAAAACAGTCGGTTTATTGGAAATCGGTAACAAACTGATATTAATTACCTATACTGAAAAAATGAATATTAAAAGCACATACATAAATTAAAACAATATATAATTTATATACTTTCTTTACCTGTTAAATATTAATTTATATCTGTAAAAACATATAATTATTTTTCCAGTAATGAATGTCTGACTAATCACTGTAAAAGCTTCTGTGGGATGTAATTGGCCCTTCGCCCCGCAACCCAGTTTTTCCCCCATACGCTAAAATACTCTGAAACCTACTGTAAAGGTTTTTCTGGGATATGACTGATTTGTTTTCTTTGCTAACCAGTTCCCCCCTCCAAGGCGTTGGAATCCTTTAGGAGGGATCTGAGCTGTTCGATTGGACAGCCGACTTGGGAAGGTTGCC
>JAUCBJ010004838.1:0-29148 GCA_032718475.1 Nemertoderma westbladi | reverse complement strand
TTTATTTGCATGATATTTCTATAAAATGTTCAACGATCTCAGTTCCAATTTCCATATAGGACGCAATCAAGATTCGACCTCTCTAGGGGAAAAATCAACGAAAATAACTGGGAATTACGAGGAAAAATTAAACGTTAAACTGAGCTATTGAAGTTACTTTCGTTTATTGTTTTGGTTAGAATAACCTACCGCTGTAAACATGCTATTTTCCGTCATTAATAATTAGAATTGTTAATTCATCAATATTAATTCGCGGGATTTGCTTAAATTACCACACACCCCCGTTGTCTCAAATTTCTTGCGATATCGTTAGAAATCAGGGGGCCGTATATTTTGATGTATATATTATTACTGTAGATAGCCTGGCTGATATATATACAATTATAATATAAACTATTCTATAATTATTTTAATACAGGAATAATTACATCGTTCTCATAATCATTAACAAAACGCACATAGGTTAAGTAATTTATTTTTACATTTATTTTTAAATGTAAAGTAATTTATTCCAAAATGATAACATTACTTATATTATGCCTTAATTAGACTATTAATTAGAGCGTTTTTATCACAATATTTCAGTCGTGACAAAAAAACGAATTCCATCTGGCTATTATGCGTTACTTTGACTTGTAGCTGTGGGGTATGGCTAAGTAGAGAAACTTATCCAAATTTCAGCCAGTTTTTATTTGGTGAAAAATGTATGTATGAAAAATAATGAAAGCGGCAAAGATTCCTAGCTTGCAAATATTGCCGGTACCGACTATATTGCTATCATTCATGTTTTGTGAGGATTTTTTTTTAATTTAATGTCCTAATTTCTACAGGGTGGAGTTAAAAATATTTTTAAGCAGACATAATTCCCCCCCCCCCCCCCCCCCCCACCCCCTCCCTCCCCATCATAATAATCAATCAACTATCATGAGTACCTTCCCCACCTTTTGTTTACAATGTAATTCTAAAAAGATAATAGATTTTTCCCACATCTGATGCCCCCCCCCCCCCCCCCCTTCCCCCGCTACTGCTTTCGAGTTCGAATTCCCCCAAACATTTAACAGTTGTAATGTCACAATTTTGGAATAAAACTCCCTCAAACATTACGTTCGGTTGTGAAATGAACCACTCGGATCATAAAACTGTAGTCGTAAAGTTCTATTTTACAAATACGTATATAAATAGTTAATTGATTTTACCACTGTATTACTACGACATTATAACTTCGTTTATGTGTGACATTTGTAAACAGTGGTACTCCCATCGAGTAAGTTAGATATCAGGTTTAATTGACGTCTGTGAATTTGTATCTCTGATATACAGGCTGGAAGTCCGTTGGTGTAGGGCAGAAAGTCCGGCACATAATCCTTGGATAGTCCTCCGACATACACAATCCCCTGGGTGTCTAGGTGAGTGGCTTTCCCAGGGCTCGAACCCGTACCAACAGTAACTCCATCAACTTCCACTCTACTGTGGTTTCTATGCCTGAAAAAAGTGATATTATTTTATTAATGAGACACCTGGAACAATGGTAATAGTTTTGTACGACAAGGGTCACGCTATGTTCTAGGTTAGAAAGAAAACAAAACTCTAACAATATGTTCTAGGTTACATATAAAACAAAACTCTAGCAGTATGTTCTAGGTTACATATAAAACAAAATTCTAGCAATATGTTCTAGGTTACATATAAAACAAAACTCTAACAATATGTTCTAGGTTACATATAAAACAAAACTCTAACAATATGTTCTAGGTTACATATAAAACAAAATTCTAGCAATATGTTCTAGGTTACATATAAAACAAAACTCTAACAATATGTTCTAGGTTACATATAAAACAAAATTCTAGCAATATGTTCTAGGTTACATATAAAACAAAATTCTAGCAGTATGTTCTAGGTTACATATAAAACAAAATTCTAGCAATATGTTCTAGGTTACATATAAAACAAAACTCTAACAATATGTTCTAGGTTACATATAAAACAAAATTCTAGCAGTATGTTCTAGGTTACATATAAAACAAAATTCTAGCAATATGTTCTAGGTTACATATAAAACAAAATTCTAGCAATATGTTCTAGGTTACATATAAAACAAATTTCTAGCAGTATGTTCTAGGTTACATATAAAACAAAATTCTAGCAATATGTTCTAGGTTACATATAAAACAAAACTCTAACAATATGTTCTAGGTTACATATAAAACAAAATTCTAGCAATATGTTCTAGGTTACATATAAAACAAAATTCTAGCAATATGTTCTAGGTTACATATAAAACAAAACTCTAACAATATGTTCTAGGTTACAAATAAAACACAATTCTAGCAATATGTTCTAGGTTACATATAAAACAAAACTCTAACAATATGTTCTAGGTTACATATAAAACAAAATTCTAGCAATATGTTCTAGGTTACATATAAAACAAAATTCTAGCAATATGTTCTAGGTTACATATAAAACAAAACTCTAACAATATGTTCTAGGTTACAAATAAAACACAATTCTAGCAATATGTTCTAGGTTACATATAAAACAAAACTCTAACAATATGTTCTAGGTTACAAATAAAACACAATTCTAGCAATATGTTCTAGGTTACATATAAAACAAAATTCTAGCAATATGTTCTAGGTTACATATAAAACAAAATTCTAGCAATATGTTCTAGGTTACATATAAAACAAAATTCTAGCAATATGTTCTAGGTTACATATAAAACAAATCTCTAACAATATGTTCTAGGTTACAAATAAAACACAATTCTAGCAATATGTTCTAGGTTACATATAAAACAAAATTCTAGCAGTATGTTCTAGGTTACATATAAAACAAAATTCTAGCAATATGTTCTAGGTTACATATAAAACAAAACTCTAACAATATGTTCTAGGTTACAAATAAAACAAAATTCTAGCAATATGTTCTAGGTTAAAACAAAATTTCACGAGTAGCGCCACAACTATTCTTGGCAATTTTCTTCATTTTATTGGTTTCAGTGGAAAATGCCTTCATTAACTTTTTGAAAAACCAAGAACTTCAATTTAATCGCATAGTCGCAGGGCCTATTACTACCTGATGCAAATTTGTTTCTTTACTCATAGTGGTACTAAACAAACCGTAATTTTTTTCCAGTCTACGTAAACTGTATTTTAACTAGCCTGGGAATGAGGTATGAACTAATCATGAGGTGTAAAGTGTATTTTGTGAATAATGTAAAGAAACCCAACTAAATGGTAAACATAATGATATATACAGATTATACAATTATACAGATGATCCAAATAAATGACAATGGAAGAAGAAGGATTTTGTTCATTTAGACAACACTAGGGAAGTTATAAACGGTCTGTTTACCTGTGAATATGCACGGTGTGCCATTTGCCATCAGCCAATATCACTTTGGAAACAACTTTGATAAATCCGCTACCGAGATTGTATTGCAGTACAAGAGTTCCTCTGCCAGCTAAATACACAGCAAGGTAGTCCCCAACAGCGCCCTCTAGCGGCCCCGAGTAGAATATCAGGCCGGAAGTTGATGTAGTTCGTAACTTAATCAACCACTCGGTCACTAATGCCGAATTGATCCTAATAATTAGATTGAAAAATATAGAATAACTGAGGATTTACTCTGATTTTATTATTATTATTTAAAGGTCGGATAATTTTTTGTATAAATAGTAGTAGTAGAGTTTGTCCCAGTCCCACCCCAGAGATGAAACAATATTGATGTAAATAGGTGAACTCGTGAACTAGTGAGTATAGGTCTAGTACAACAGTTACCGTAAAATGAATACATGGAAGCGAAATATATCTGAGTTTATAAAATATACCTGTAGATTTTGATATTTTATTAAGAAAGTAGGTGGGTGTCATGAGTTTTCCAAGATAAATTTCTGTGTATACAAACTCCTAGTATTTACTGCTGTCGTGGAACTAGTTATTACTGTATATGGTGTGGAACTAATGAGAGACTAATAATTGTGGTTGAATGGTACGGTTTTAGTGAGTGTGTATAAGGATATTTATTCTCGGTAACACCATGATAAACTGTAAGAACTCTAGAACAAGCATGTGCTAACTCCAACAATAGTACTTATAGAGTAACTTACACAGATGTTACACCATTTTTATACATTAATGGCGTCAATCCGTCCACTCTAATCGATCCTCCCCCCTGCTCTCTTTGCACCATAGACTGCTGGCATCTATCACCCTTGTAGTCACCATGGCAACGGCACAACCACCCCTCCATTCTGGGTAAACACGCACCCCCATTGCTACAATGACTGTACCCATCCCTGGTGCACGGGTGTTGTTTGTAGGGAGACAGTCCCACCGCCGCCAGGGATGTTTTGTTTACTATCCGTTCATATGTCACGTTGTCGCCAATGTAGGTTACATTGTTAACCACAAACTGAAAAGTAAAAGTGATCTACAATGAAAAAAAATAGGAAACGGACGTATATTCATTCATACATTATTTACATCGTTGTGTAAAGTATCAGGTTGTAGTGTAAAGTTGTAAGTAGCGCGTGAGTGAGGTAGTTCCAATAAAGATAGGATGATTACAGTAAAATACTTAGCAGTAAGTAGTAATAGGTCGTCTTCATAGTTATTGCATAATAAACATATGATATTAAATCTCAGCTTTGGCACTTACTCTTTGAATTGCTCCGTAGAAGTTGTCCGTTATTCGAGTTCGTCTATCAACCGCGGCAATATTTCCTATTCCTCCGATATATAGGTCGCTCTTTGTATTCAACTGATTCAATTTCCCCTAAATACACAATAAATAATTAAAATGATTTAATTAATTAATTATTTTTGGAATTTTATTGTAAAACGATACATATTTACCAGTAAAACTCGATAACATGACAGCCAACGTGTGTAATATACCCGTACGGTAAACATGGTACGGGTATACCCATTTTTGTACTTTGCGCAACATGTTGCTCAATGTGTTGTGTAGGCCTTGCAATGGGGGGTTGCAATAAAGACATGTTATTCTTATTGTGTATTTATAAAATTTTATATTATAGAAAATGCGCAAGTTACAGTAGCAGTTTATCTCCAAGCAAAATAATACACTACTTTGACATTCCATTTGCATTTGAGTAGAACTCCGTCCGAAATAAGCTGCCAAAGTTCCAATAAAATAAACGATTATCTAACTTACCATTAGTAAAGCTTGCATCCGTGCTAGCTAAAACGTAAAACGTGATGCAAATTTACAAAATGTTACAAAGTTGAACTAAATAAATTAAAGAAATGATGCAGACAATTACGGTACATATTACATAGATACCGGTACATATGCTACAGCAACACTGCAACTACTAGGAATCACATCTTCACTCACCAATAACTTCTAGGAATCCCTGTAACTTACCGGGGACACTCCAGGTACAACGACTCCATTAACCAAGATGAATCCCTGCTTCCCTCCCCAATAACTCTAGGAAACCCTGCTCCCCTCCCCAATAACTGCAAGGAATCCCTGCTCCCCTCCCCAATAACTTCTAGGAATCGCTGCTCCCCTCCCCAATAACTTCTAGGAAACCCTGATCCCCTCCCCAATAACTGCTAGGAATCCCTGCTCCCCTCCCCAATAACTGCTAGAAATCCCTGCTCCCCTCCCCAATAACTGCTAGGAATCCCTGCTCCCCATCCTCTTTAACTTCTAGGAATCCCTGCTCCCCTCCCCAATAACTTCTAGGAATCCCTGCTCCCCTCCCCAATAACTTCTAGGAAACCCTGCTCCCCTCCCCAATAACTGCGAGGAATCCCTGCTCCCCTCCCCAATAATTGCTACGAATCCCTGCTCCCCATCCTCTTAACTTCTAGGAAACTCTGCTCCCCTCCTCAATAACTGCTTGGAATCCCTGCTCCCCTCCCCAATAACTGCTAGTAATCCCTGCTCCCCATCCTCTTAAATTCTAGGAATCCCTGCTCCCCTCCCCAATAACTTCTAGGAATCCCTGCTCCCCTCCCCAATATCTTCTAGGAATCCCCGATCCCCTCCCCAATAACTTCTAGGAATCCCTGCTCCCCTCCCCAATATCTTCTAGGAATCCCTGCTCCCCTTCCCAATAACTTCTAGAAATCCTTGATCCCCTCCCCAATAACTTATAGGAATCCCTGCTCACCTCCCCAATAACTTCTAGGAAACCCTGATCCCCTCCCCAATAACTGCTAGGAATCCCTGCTCCCCTCCCCAATAACTGCTAGAAATCCCTGCTCCCCTCCCCAATAACTGCATCCCTGCTCCCCCCCTCCCCAATAACTTCTAGGAATCCCTTCTCCCCTCCTCAATAACTTCTAGGAATCCCTGCTCCCCTCCCCAATATCTTCTAGGAATCCCCGATCCCCTCCCCAATAACTTCTAGGAATCCCTGCTCCCCTCCCCAATATCTTCTAGGAATCCCTGCTCCCCTTCCCAATAACTTCTAGAAATCCTTGATCCCCTCCCCAATAACTTATAGGAATCCCTGCTCACCTCCCCAATAACTTCTAGGAATCCCTTCCCCCCTCCTCAATAACTTCTAGGAATCCCTGCTCCCCTCCCCAATAACTGCTAGGAATCCCTGCTCCCCTTCCCAATAACTTCTAGAAATCCATGATCCCCTCCCCAATAACTTATAGGAATCCCTGCTCACCTCCCCAATAACTTCTAGGAATCCCTTCCCCCCTCCTCAATAACTTCTAGGAATCCCTTCTCTCCTCCCCAATAACTTCTAGGAATCCCTGATCCCCTCCCCAATAACTTCTAGGAATCCCTTCTCCCTTCCCCAATAACTGCTAGGAATCCGTGCTCCCCACCCTCTTAACCTCTAGGAATCCCTGCTCCCCTCCCCAATATCTTCTAGGAATCCCTGATCCCCTCCCCATTAACCTCTAGGAATCCCTTCTCCCCTCCCCAATAACTTTTAGGAATCCCTGCTCCCCATCCTCTTAACTTCTAGGAATCTCTGCTCCCCTCCCCAATATCTTCTAGGAATCCCTGATCCCCTCCCCCAATAAAGTCTAGGAATCCCTGCTCCCCTCCCCAATAACTTCTAAGAATCCCTGCTCAACCTCCCCAATAACGTCTAGGAATTCCTTCCCCCCTCCTCAATAACTGCTAGGAATCCCTGCTCCCCTCCCCAATAACTGCTAGGAATCCCTGCTCCCCATCCTCTTTACTTCTAGGAATCCCTGCTCCCCTCCCCAATATCTTCTAGGAATCCCTGCTCCCCTCCCCAATAACTTCTAGGAAACCCTGCTCCCCTCCCCAATAACTGCTAGGAATCCCTGCTCCCCTTCCCAATAACTGCTAGGAATCCCTGCTCCCCATCCTCTTAACTTCTAGGAAACCCTGCTCCCCTTCTCAATAACTGCTAGGAATCCCTGCTCCCCTCCCCAATAACTGCTAGGATTCCCTGCTCCCCATCCTCTTAACTTCTAGGAATCCCTGCTCCCCTCCCCAATAACTTCTAGGAATCCCTGCTCCCCTCCCCAATATCTTCTAGGAATCCCTTCTCCCCTCCCCAATAACTGCTAGGAATCCCTGCTCCCCATCCTCTTAACTTCTAGGAATCCCTGCTCCCCATCCTCTTAACCTCTATGAATCCCTTCTCCCCTCCCCAATAACTGCTAGGAATCCCTGCTCCCCATCCTCTTAACTTCTAGGAATCCCTGCTCCCCTCCCCAATAACTTCTAGGAATCCCTTCTCCCCTCCTCAATAACTTATAGGAATCCCTGCTCCCCTCCCCAATATCTTCTAGGAATCCCTGATCCCCTCCCCAATAACTTCTAGGAATCCCTGCTCCCCTCCCCAATAACTGCTAGAAATCCCTGCTCCCCTCCCCAATATCTTCTAGGAATCCCTGCTCCCCATCCTCTTAACTTCTAGGAATCCCTGCTCCCCTCCCCAATAACTTCTAGGAATCCCTTCTCCCCTCCTCAATAACTTATAGGAATCCCTGCTCCCCTCCCCAATATCTTCTAGGAATCCCTGCTCTCCTCCCCAATAACTTCTAGGAATCCCTGCTCCCCTTCCCAATAACTTATAGGAATCCTTGATCCCCTCCCCAATAACTTATAGGAATCCCTTCTCCCCTCCTCAATAACTTCTAGGAATCCCTTCTCCCCTCCTCAATAACTTATAGGAATCCCTGCTCCCCTCCCCAATATCTTCTAGGAATCCCTGCTCTCCTCCCCAATAACTTCTAGGAATCCCTGCTCCCCTTCCCAATAACTTATAGGAATCCTTGATCCCCTCCCCAATAACTTATAGGAATCCCTTCTCCCCTCCTCAATAACTTATAGGAATCCCTGCTCCCCTCCCCAATATCTTCTAGGAATCCCTGCTCTCCTCCCCAATAACTTCTAGGAATCCCTGCTCCCCTTCCCAATAACTTATAGGAATCCTTGATCCCCTCCCCAATAACTTATAGGAATCCCTGCTCCCCTCGCCAATATCTTTTAGGGATCCCTGATCCCCTCCCCAATAACTTCTAGGAATCCCTTCTCCCCTCCTCAATAACTTCTAGGAATCCCTGCTCCCCTCCCCAATATCTTCTAGGAATCCCCGATCCTCTCCCCAATAACTTCTAGGAATCCCTGCTCCCCTCCCCAATAACTGCTAGGAATCCCTGCTCCCCTCCCCAATAACTTCTAGGAATCCTTGATCCCCCCCCCCATTACTTCTAGGAATCCCTGCTCCCCTCCCCAATATCTTCTAGGAATCCCTGATCTCCTCCCCAATAACTTATAGTAATCCCTTCTCCCCTCCCCAATAACTGCTAGGAATCCCTGCTCCCCTCCCCAATAACTTCTAGGAATCCTTGATCCCCCCCCCATTACTTCTAGGAATCCCTGCTCCCCTCCCCAATATCTTCTAGGAATCCCCGATCCTCTCCCCAATAACTTCTAGGAATCCCTGCTCCCCTCCCCAATAACTGCTAGGAATCCCTGCTCCCCTCCCCAATAACTTCTAGGAATCCTTGATCCCCCCCCCCCCCATTACTTCTAGGAATCCCTGCTCCCCTCCCCAATATCTTCTAGGAATCCCCGATCCTCTCCCCAATAACTTCTAGGAATCCCTGCTCCCCTCCCCAATAACTGCTAGGAATCCCTGCTCCCCTCCCCAATAACTTCTAGGAATCCTTGATCCCCCCCCCATTACTTCTAGGAATCCCTGCTCCCCTCCCCAATATCTTCTAGGAATCCCTGATCTCCTCCCCAATAACTTATAGTAATCCCTGCTCCCCTCCCCAATAACTTCTAGGAATCCCTTCTCCCCTCCTCAATAACTTATAGGAATCCCTGCTCCCCTCCCCAATATCTTCTAGGAATCCCTGATCCCCTCCCCAATAACTTCTAGGAATCCCTGCTCCCCTCCCCAATAACTGCTAGAAATCCCTGCTCCCCTCCCCAATATCTTCTAGGAATCCCTGCTCCCCATCCTCTTAACTTCTAGGAATCCCTGCTCCCCTCCCCAATAACTTCTAGGAATCCCTTCTCCCCTCCTCAATAACTTATAGGAATCCCTGCTCCCCTCCCCAATATCTTCTAGGAATCCCTGCTCTCCTCCCCAATAACTTCTAGGAATCCCTGCTCCCCTTCCCAATAACTTATAGGAATCCTTGATCCCCTCCCCAATAACTTATAGGAATCCCTTCTCCCCTCCTCAATAACTTCTAGGAATCCCTTCTCCCCTCCTCAATAACTTATAGGAATCCCTGCTCCCCTCCCCAATATCTTCTAGGAATCCCTGCTCTCCTCCCCAATAACTTCTAGGAATCCCTGCTCCCCTTCCCAATAACTTATAGGAATCCTTGATCCCCTCCCCAATAACTTATAGGAATCCCTTCTCCCCTCCTCAATAACTTATAGGAATCCCTGCTCCCCTCCCCAATATCTTCTAGGAATCCCTGCTCTCCTCCCCAATAACTTCTAGGAATCCCTGCTCCCCTTCCCAATAACTTATAGGAATCCTTGATCCCCTCCCCAATAACTTATAGGAATCCCTGCTCCCCTCGCCAATATCTTTTAGGGATCCCTGATCCCCTCCCCAATAACTTCTAGGAATCCCTTCTCCCCTCCTCAATAACTTCTAGGAATCCCTGCTCCCCTCCCCAATATCTTCTAGGAATCCCCGATCCTCTCCCCAATAACTTCTAGGAATCCCTGCTCCCCTCCCCAATAACTGCTAGGAATCCCTGCTCCCCTCCCCAATAACTTCTAGGAATCCTTGATCCCCCCCCCCATTACTTCTAGGAATCCCTGCTCCCCTCCCCAATATCTTCTAGGAATCCCTGATCTCCTCCCCAATAACTTATAGTAATCCCTTCTCCCCTCCCCAATAACTGCTAGGAATCCCTGCTCCCCTCCCCAATAACTTCTAGGAATCCTTGATCCCCCCCCCATTACTTCTAGGAATCCCTGCTCCCCTCCCCAATATCTTCTAGGAATCCCCGATCCTCTCCCCAATAACTTCTAGGAATCCCTGCTCCCCTCCCCAATAACTGCTAGGAATCCCTGCTCCCCTCCCCAATAACTTCTAGGAATCCTTGATCCCCCCCCCCCATTACTTCTAGGAATCCCTGCTCCCCTCCCCAATATCTTCTAGGAATCCCCGATCCTCTCCCCAATAACTTCTAGGAATCCCTGCTCCCCTCCCCAATAACTGCTAGGAATCCCTGCTCCCCTCCCCAATAACTTCTAGGAATCCTTGATCCCCCCCCCATTACTTCTAGGAATCCCTGCTCCCCTCCCCAATATCTTCTAGGAATCCCTGATCTCCTCCCCAATAACTTATAGTAATCCCTGCTCCCCTCCCCAATAACTTCTAGGAATCCCTTCTCCCCTCCTCAATAACTTATAGGAATCCCTGCTCCCCTCCCCAATATCTTCTAGGAATCCCTGATCCCCTCCCCAATAACTTCTAGGAATCCCTGCTCCCCTCCCCAATAACTGCTAGAAATCCCTGCTCCCCTCCCCAATATCTTCTAGGAATCCCTGCTCCCCATCCTCTTAACTTCTAGGAATCCCTGCTCCCCTCCCCAATAACTTCTAGGAATCCCTTCTCCCCTCCTCAATAACTTATAGGAATCCCTGCTCCCCTCCCCAATATCTTCTAGGAATCCCTGCTCTCCTCCCCAATAACTTCTAGGAATCCCTGCTCCCCTTCCCAATAACTTATAGGAATCCTTGATCCCCTCCCCAATAACTTATAGGAATCCCTGATCCCCTCGCCAATATCTTTTAGGGATCCCTGATCCCCTCCCCAATAACTTCTAGGAATCCCTTCTCCCCTCCTCAATAACTTCTAGGAATCCCTGCTCCCCTCCCCAATATCTTCTAGGAATCCCCGATCCTCTCCCCAATAACTTCTAGGAATCCCTGCTCCCCTCCCCAATAACTGCTAGGAATCCCTGCTCCCCTCCCCAATAACTTCTAGGAATCCTTGATCCCCCCCCCCATTACTTCTAGGAATCCCTGCTCCCCTCCCCAATATCTTCTAGGAATCCCTGATCTCCTCCCCAATAACTTATAGTAATCCCTTCTCCCCTCCCCAATAACTTATAGGAATCCC
The DNA here is from genome assembly GCA_032718475.1 of Nemertoderma westbladi. NCBI lineage: Eukaryota > Metazoa > Xenacoelomorpha > Nemertodermatida > Nemertodermatidae > Nemertoderma > Nemertoderma westbladi. Next base: position 17,557 of record JAUCBJ010004838.1, on the reverse strand, counting down.
TGATCCCCTCCCCAATAACTTCTAGGAATCCCTTCTCCTCTCCCTAATAACTGCTAGGAATCACTGCTCCCCATCATCTTAACTTCTAGGAATCTCTGCTCCCCTCCCCAATATCTTCTAGAAATCCCTGATCCCCTCCCGAATAACTTCTAGGAATCCCTTCTCCCCTCCCCAATAACTTATAGGAATCCCTGCTACCCTCCCCAATAACTTCTAGGAATCCCTGATCCCCTCCCCAATAACTTCTAGGAATCCCTTCTCCCCTCCCCAATAACTTCTAGGAATCCCTGCTCCCCATACTTTTAACTTCTAGGAATCCCTGCTCCCCTCCCCAATATTTTCTAGGAATCCATGATCCCCTCCCCAATAACTTCTAGGAATCCCTTCTCCCCTCCCCAATAACTGCTAGGAATCCCTGGTCCCGATCCTCTTAACGTCTAGGAATCCCTGATCCCCTCCCCAATATCTTTTAGGGATCCCTGATCCCCTCCCCAATAACTTCTAGCAATCCCTTCTCCCCTCCCCAATAACTTCTAGGAATCCCTGCTCTCCTCCCCAATAACTTCTAGGAATCCCTGATCCCCTCCCCAATAACTTCTAGGAATCCCTGCTCCCCATCCTCTTAACTACTAGGAATCTCTGCTCCCCTCCCCAATATCTTCTAGGAATCCCTGATCCCCTCCCCCAATAACGTCTAGGAATCCCTGCTCCCCTCCCCAATAACTTCTATGAATCCCTGCTCCCCTCCCCAATAACTTCTAGGAATCCCTTCCCCCCTCCTCAATAACTGCTAGGAATCCCTGCTCCCCTCCCCAATAACTGCTAGGAATCCCTGCTCCCCATCCTCTAAACTTCTAGGAATCCCTGATCCCCTCCCCAATATCTTCTAGGAATCCCTGATCCCCTCCCTCCCCAATAACTTCTAGGAATCCCTGCTCCCTTCCCCAATAAATTCTAGGAATCCCTGCTCCTCTCCCCAATATCTTCTAGGAATCCCTGATCCCCTCCCCAATAACGTCTAGGAATCCCTTCTCCCCTCCCCAATAACGTCTAGGAATCCCTGCTCCCCTCCCCAATAACTTCTAGGAATCCCTGCTCCCCTCCCCAATATCTTCTAGGAATCCCCGATCCTCTCCCCAATAACTTCTAGGAATCCCTGCTCCCCTCCCCAATAACTGCTAGGAATCCCTGCTCCCCTCCCCAATAACATCTAAGAATCCTTGATCCCCTCCCCAATTACTTCTAGGAATCCCTGCTCCCCTCCCCAATAAATTCTAGGAATCCCTGCTCCTCTCCCCAATATCTTCTAGGAATCCCTGATCCCCTCCCCAATAACGTCTAGGAATCCCTTCTCCCCTCCTCAATAACGTCTAGGAATCCCTGCTCCCCTCCCCAATATCTTCTAGGAATCCCTGATCTCCTCCCAAATAACTTCTAGTAATCCCTTCTCCCCTCCCCAATAACTGCTAGGAATACCTGCTCCCCATCCTCTTTACTTCTAGGAATCCCTGCTCCCCTCCCCAATAACTTCTAGGAATCCCTGATCCCCTCCCCAATAACTTCTAGGAATCCCTTCTCCTCTCCCTAATAACTGCTAGGAATCCCTGCTCCCCATCATCTTAACTTCTAGGAATTTCTGCTCCCCTCCCCAATATCTTCTATAAATCCCTGATCCCCTCCCGAATAACTTCTAGAAATCCCTTCTCCCCTCCCCAATAACTTATAGGAATCCCTGCTACCCTCCCCAATAACTTCTAGGAATCCCTGATCCCCTCCCCAATAACTTCTAGGAATCCCTTCTCCCCTCCCCAATAACTTCTAGGAATCCCTGCTCCCCATACTTTTAACTTCTAGGAATCCCTGCTCCCCTCCCCAATATTTTCTAGGAATCCATGATCCCCTCCCCAATAACTTCTAGGAATCCCTTCTCCCCTCCCCAATAACTTCTAGGAATCCCTGCTCCCCTCCCCAATAACTTCTAGGAATCCTTGATCCCCTCCCCAATAACTTCTAGGAATCCCTTCTCCCCTCCCCAATAACTGCTAGGAATCCCTGGTCCCGATCCTCTTAACGTCTAGGAATCCCTGATCCCCTCCCCAATGTCTTCTAGGAATACCTGATCCCCTCCCCAATAACTTCTAGCAATCCCTTCTCCCCTCCCCAATAACTTCTTGGAATCCCTGCTCTCCTCCCCAATAACTTCTAGGAATCACTGATCCCCTCCCCAATAACTTCTAGGAATCCCTGCTCCCCATCCTCTTAACATCTAGGAATCTCTGCTCCCCTCCCCAATATCTTCTAGGAATCCCTGATCCCCTCCCCCAATAACGTCTAGGAATCCCTGCTCCCCTCCCCAATAACTTCTATGAATCCCTGCTCCCCTCCCCAATAACTTCTAGGAATCCCTTCCCCCCTCCTCAATAACTGCTAGGAATCCCTGCTCCCCTCCCCAATAACTGCTAGGAATCCCTGCTCCCCATCATCTTAACTTCTAGGAATCCCTGATCCCCTCCCCAATATCTTCTAGGAATCCCTGATCCCATCCCTCCCCAATAACTTCTAGGAATCCCTGCTCCCTTCCCCAATAAATTCTAGGAATCCCTGCTCCTCTCCCCAATATCTTCTAGGAATCCCTGATCCCCTCCCCAATAACGTCTAGGAATCCCTTCTCCCCTCCCCAATAACTTCTAGGAATCCCTTCCCCCCTCCTCAATAACTGCTAGGAATCCCTGCTCCCCTCCCCAATAACTGCTAGGAATCCCTGCTCCCCATCCTCTTAACTTCTAGGAATCCCTGATCCCCTCCCCAATATCTTCTAGGAATCCCTGATCCCATCCCTCCCCAATAACTTATAGGAATCCCTGCTCACCTCCCCAATAACTTCTAGGAATCCCTGCTCCCCTCCCCAATAACTTCTAGGAATCCCTGCTCCCCTCCCCAATATCTTCTAGGAATCCCTGATCCCCTCCCCAATAACTTATAGGAATCCCTTCTCCCCTCCCTAATAACTTCTAGGAATCCCTTCTCCCCTCCCTAATAACTTCTAGGAATCCCTGCTCCCTCCCCAATAACTTCTAGGAATCCTTGCTCCCCTCCCCAATATCTTCTAGGAATCCCTGATCCCCTCCCCAATAACTTCTAGGAATCCCTGATCCCATCCCTCCCCAATAACTTATAGGAATCCCTGCTCACCTCCCCAATAACTTCTAGGAATCCCTGCTCCCCTCCCCAATAACTTCTAGGAATCCCTGCTCCCCTCCCCAATATCTTCTAGGAATCCCTGATCCCCTCCCCAATAACTTATAGGAATCCCTTCTCCCCTCCCCAATAACTTCTAGGAATCCCTGCTCCCCTCCCCAATAACTTCTAGGAATCCCTGCTCCCCTCCCCAATAACAGCTAGGAATCCCTGCTCCCCGCCCCAATAACTTCTAGGAATTCCTGCTCCCCGCCCCAATAACTTCTAGGAATCCCTGCTCCCCTCCCCAATAACTTCTAGGAATCCCTTCTCCCCTCCCCAATAACTTCTAGGACTCCCTTCTCCCCTCCCCAATAACTTCTAGGAATCCCTGCTCCCGTCCCCAATAACTGCTAGAAATCCCTGCCCCCCTCCCCAATAACTGCTGGGAATCCCTGCTCCCCTCCCCAATAACTGCTCTAAATCCCTGCTCCCCTCCCCAATAACTGCTGGGAATCCTAGCTCCTCTCCCCAATAACTGCTAGGAATCCCTGCTCCCCTCCCTGTAACTTACCGGGGACACTCCAGGTACAACGACTCCATTAACCGATAGGAAGCCCTGCTTCCCTTCTCTAGAAGCGTATATTTCGTACCATTTTCCCAGCTTCAACTTCTCTGAACTCCTGAAAAAGTTACGTGTAACTCAATGTGACAGTAAATTGAGGAATGTTATGTAAATATAACAATACCTCGGGATGTAGATGACATTAATAGTAGTAGTAGATGAACTGTTAAGTAAGTAAAGTTGAAGGTCAACGTAAAACATCTGAGTCAACAAGAAGACTCATCCCCCCTCTTGTTACCTGTAAGGCAGGAAGGGAATCACAAAAACTATCAGTTTAAATACTCTCACTATCCAAATCCAACAATGTTATTTACTCACTCTTATAGGCAGGGTACCAATTTCATCTGGGTGGGTTAAAGCTAGTTTATCTTAGCGTATAAGTTAACCTTATAGATGACAGCTTAACAAAAACTTGACGGCTTCGGTGTCAAACTCACTTTAGAACACTATGTACTTAAAGTGTAATAGTTAGATGTCGGATTTGATTATTACCCTTTACATGGTAGATATTATACACATCGTAGATCCACTGTACCTGATTTCTCCAACTCCTGACCCCAAATCAAAACGAAATTCAACGAAGCCATCAATAATGTTAAGTGAAATAAAATCGTTTTTTACTATTTTCGCTTCGGAATTGTTAGATATTGGGTGGCCGAGGTACAGTAACATACCGTCGGTATTTGTGGCCATTATATCAGCCGATATTGTGAGTTTGTTGAGAGCTGATATAGAAGGGAATCTTAGGTAGGCGTGACCATCGAATCTCGGAATAAAGAGTTCATGAGCTTCTTTAAAGTCCACAACTGCTTAAATAAATATAACATGAATGTAAAAAGATGGATTGCACGCATTTTAAATGACGGACACTAGGTGCAGACAGTTCGACAACATTATTTGAAAGAAACTCACCTTCCAGACATAGGTCTCCCTTCCTACCAGCAGCACAAAGGCACCGGAAACCCCCATGACTCAGAGCCTCGCATTCACTGGATTCGCATGGATTCGGGTCACATGGAGATTCCGCTGAAGCGCAGAGAACGCCGTGAAAACCAGATACACACTCACAACTAAATAAAACAAAACAGGTACACAGTCACAACTAATATAAAAATAAAACCAGATTCATACACACAAATAAGTATTAATTTATTTATTACTCAAATATAAGGCAAGAACACATTAGTGACGGAGGCGGCACATGTTCTTAAAAGAATAACTGTATTATATTAGTTAATTATATCATATTTAGGGTATAAACTGTTATATTTTTTTCTGAGTATCATGCGACCGATTTTGTCTTGCATTTTTCATTATTGACCCACCTGTATGTTTCCGTGTCAATATCAATGCACTTTGCGCCGTTGAGACAAGGATTTGTGTCGCACGGTCTCTTACCACATTCTCCCACATGCCCGCCGTACAGAACGTTTGCGCCACCGCTGGAGAGGTCAAAACCAACGCCGTTCATTGTAAGAAGGCGGATACACCCTGAGAATCCGTTCCATGTACCAACATTAGAATATATCTATAATTAATTAATTATATCTCTAATAATTAAGTTAAGTAGTCTTGTGTGACAACCATCAATTCGTTGTTCAAGTGATTTTGTCAATGTGAAGTTCTCACTCCACACACCCACGCACCACCCCCCTTACACCATGTTCTGGAATATAGTGTCATTATTAAGGTAACTTTGCATGAAATTTGAAACAGCATTTTTTAGCTACAAGCGCCTCAATTCCAGCAGCAGGTGCTGCTCTACAGCATGGGCAAATGGTCCCAACGGCCTTTCCAGTCGGCGTAGTGGTGGCAGAATACCTCGGAACTATGATTATGTAATAAAAGAACTGGCATTAGCTATAGCTGTGATATCCCATCCTTTCTCGAGCCGCCGGGTCTTTGTCGAGGAGTTGAGAGACGTGTGGAGGGAATGTCCTTGGTGGCCTTGTCCCACGGATCTAGCTTGGGACAAACCCATTTGTAGACACTAGGAAGGTGAAACTTCGAGGAGGGAGGTGAAACAATCTCTGTTTCAAATTTCATGCAATCTCGTTAAGATTTGTACGACGTAGAACAATTTGGGGGAGGGGGTGAAGAATGTAGACTTTATTTTCCAGGACATGGTATATAGACGTACACTTTCCACTGTGGCTCGAAATAACTTTGTCTTCATGGGACGGGAGAGTCTGATTTGCAGATTGTATCTATTTCTAAGCAGCCCTAACTAACCATCAGCTGGAGACAAACATGTCAAACACCGAGTTCATGGTATACTACCTCTATCAACCACTCCCCTTGAAAGCGGATTACAATTCTGTTGCCACTGTTGGTTGAAGAAGTAAAAACTACAGTTAGGTCATACCAGATCTACTTTACTGGCAACCAACATATGGTGGGCGTTGCCTGGACGACCAGCTATGACATATTTATATAGACCAATTTAAAAGGGATCCTGGTTTTGCAGAAACGAAATTGAACAACCATGGAGAATTGGTGAAGTCTGGAAGGAACTCACTTCCACTGTCCGAGCTCGCTCGACCAAGTAGTATTATTATTTTAAGTTAAATCGTACTAGACAGGCAGTCTTTGTTAATGTTAAACATGTGGATCCAGTGGGTGCCGTGTCAGTTCCCGTGAAGTACCAGTATGTGTACCGTTGGCAATGCAACTAACGTTTCTGGTAATGTAGGGTATCCCTCCTACATACAAGTCATCGTCCAGATTCAGTCCACTGAGTCTCCCAGGACTGGACGCTTCTATAACGACACCCCCGTCCATCCTTAGGTAACCCTCAGAGTGGCGTCTACCAGCCGTAACCCGGTGCCACTTAGATAGAACCACTGGTTGCGGATATTTCATAACGATATCACCAGAGCCAAGATCGTATCTAAAGAAAGAAATATTGCAATAATTGATACTAATTAGTTCCAAGAGAAAGTGGGTTTTTGGGGAGGATGGGGGTATGTTAAGAATGGATTAACAACCATTTAATATGTTCAAGAGCCTAATTGGTTTTGTACTGAATAAAAAAACTATGCAATTTGTTTATACATCATTTTAGATTAACTCACCTAAATTCTAAGAATCCTTGATTTATTGACAAGGAGAAGTAGTCACCTGTTCCTTGCCGGAACTGTCCGTTATAGAGGAGTACACCATCTGGATTGTCAGCTCGAAACTGAATCTCAATATCGAGTTTCAAATACGCCCCAATCTAGGCGTTAATGGTATAACTTTAGACAACGATTCATAATTAACAAAAAATGTAAAAATAAAATTATCAATGTGGAATGGGAAATAATTATATAAAGTTAATTTAAAGTTATTCAATATTTTAATTGGTTTTAAAGGCGCCGAGAAAAGATACCTAATAATATCTGGAAAACATTGCATAACAAAATTCCAAATCTTACTGATCACAACATAATAACTACTTTTAAAACAACAGTGGGCCGTTTTTGTGTGCTCCTGCCCCTTAAATCACTTGCTTCGGCTATAATAACAACTTTAACGGAGAACAGTTTTGGTGTTGTCGGTCTGAAATTGGACAAATTTTTGGGCAGCATTCCGGACAAATCATGCAGCCCAGGATATAATATACGGGAATTCAATCCAACCCACTTATTAAATGTATTTCGCATTTGCTCATACCTTTTAGTTTTCTCTTTTTCACATTTGTTTCTTCACAATAATATAACTATTATTAGGTAATACATTACAGTATATATATAGTTTTAATGTTTATTAATTTAGTCAGGTAATCGTAAATACATTATTGTAATGTTTTTGCTTTATTTAAATTACATTACACTACATTACATTACTTTAGATTACATTGTTTTCATATTTGGCTCAACGATTCTCCGCGCGCTTTTATATTTAAGGATATTTTGGAATCAACTTGTATTACTTTAGAATTTTATAGATTCTAATTTAGTTAATAATAAACTCTACAATTAACTTTAAATAATTTTTACTAGATTCTATTGTGAATGCATTTATTGCGATGCAATTTTTGGTCGTGAAATAAATTAAACTGGTCCTCATTTTATCGACAACAGTGAATTAAAGACTGAGTGGACCCTGGCGGGGTTCGAATCCAAAACGCGGGGTTTGTAAACCCCGCGCTCAACCAACTGAGCTACCCCGTCATGATATTTAATATATCTATATAAATCGAATACAACTGCAATGCGACATGCCGATTATAATATAACGTTAATAAACCTTGGGAAACGATAAATAACTTGTATTACTGAACGAGGGAACAGTAAATGTTACTCTATCCTCGCAAGTTGGTCCTCCTTTACCCAGAGGACAGAGACAGTATGGTGATTTACTCTTCTCACTTATCCAACAAGTTCCCCCATGTTTGCAAATGTTGTTATCAACTTTACAACCCTAAAAATAACATAAAAAAAGTAAGTTGTGGTCAAATCAATTACCTGAAATACACAGCAGGTAATATATTTCATATTTTGATTTACTTCTAGTTATATAGAATACGAATTTGGAAATCCGCTATAGGTTTAAGAGACCGACCAATCATAAAAGATGTTGACGGTATCTTACACTGGACTTCCATGTCACTTCTTCAACCAACTTACATAAGCTGTACCGCACAAATAATATCGAAAATTATATATTATACGATTTATTGATTAGATGGGTGTTGGTTGGTTAGTTGATCTTTAAATTGTTGAACACCGACTTACCCCTGTAGGCGGTAGCTCAATTGTTGTTGATTGGACATTACTAATGATTGTGTGACTGTATGGTTGACTAATGGCTTCAGTAGCCATACCACCAGTATCATCTAACAACTTCTTAGTATCATTATTATTAACCACGGTTTCTCCTTAATAAACAAAAGTATGACTATGTAGTTCATGGCGAATAATCTATAACTTTAGGATATTACAGGGTTTTTTATAATCCTTCAAGCCACGATATTTGTAAAACGGACGAGTACTGTAAGATAAACGATAATATTGCTAACAGCGTTTATAGAATAGGCTGCATTATAGCTAAATAATGATTTAATCAAAGTAATGTAATATATATAGCGGTAGCAGTGAAGCGTTTCGGTACAAAAAATGTTAACTAAATTGACAGACACTTATTTGGAATAATATGAAAGAAAAAACATTAGGCCTACAGTTATACCGGTACACACCTTGGTTACAGCCGCTTGCTGATAATATATTGCCGTTGTTACACAACGAGCATTTGTCGCCTCTTATTCCAGGTAGACAGTCACAAACACCTGTCATTTGGTCGCAATCTTGTCTCGCCGCTCCCAAAAGTGAACAACTGCAAGCTACAAATATATTATAGCGTTAAATTATGCTGCAAGCTACAAATATATTATAGCGTAAAATTATGCTGCAAGCTACAAATATAATATAGCGTGAAATTATGCTGCAAGCTACAAATATAATATAGCGTGAAATTATGCTGCAAGCTACAAATATAATATAGCGTGAAATTATGCTGCAAGCTACAAATATAATATAGCGTGAAATTATGCTGCAAGCTACAAATATAATATAGTGTGAAATTATGCTGCAAGCTACAAATATAATATAGCGTGAAATTATGCTGCAAGCTACAAATATAATATAGCGTGAAATTATGCTGCAAGCTACAAATATAATATAGCGTGAAATTATGCTGCAGGCTACAAATATAATATAGCGTGAAATTATGCTCCAAGCTACAAATATAATATAGCGTGAAATTATGCTGCAAGCTACAAATATATTATAGCGTAAAATTATGCTGCAAGCTACAAATATATTATAGCGTAAAATTATGCTGCAAGCTACAAATATAATATAGCGTGAAATTATGCTGCAAGCTACAAATATAATATAGCGTGAAATTATGCTGCAAGTTACAAATATAATATAGCGTGAAATTATGCTGCAAGCTACAAATATAATATAGCGTGAAATTATGCTTCAAGCTACAAATATAATATAGCGTGAAATTATGCTGCAAGCTACAAATATAATATAGCGTGAAATTATGCTGCAAGCTACAAATATAATATAGCGTGAAATTATGCTGCAGGCTACAAATATAATATAGCGTGAAATTATGCTCCAAGCTACAAATATAATATAGCGTGACATTATGCTGCAAGCTACAAATATAATATAGCGTGAAATTATGCTGCAAGCTACAAATATAATATAGCGTGAAATTATGCTGCAAGCTACAAATATAATATAGCGTGAAATTATGCTGCAAGCTACAAATATAATGTAGCGTGAAATTATGCTGCAAGCTACAAATATAATATGGCGTGAAATTATGCTGCAAGCTACAAATATAATATGGCGTGAAATTATGCTGCAAGCTACAAATATAATATAGCGTGAAATTATGCTGCAAGCTACAAATATAATATAGCGTGAAATTATGCTGCAAGCTACAAATATAATGTAGCGTGAAATTATGCTGCAAGCTACAAATATAATATGGCGTGAAATTATGCTGCAAGCTACAAATATAATATGGCGTGAAATTATGCTGCAAGCTACAAATATAATATAGCGTGAAATTATGCTGCAAGCTACAAATATAATATAGCGTGAAATTATGCTGCAAGCTACAAATATATTATAGCGTGAAATTATGGATGATCTGAAGCCTGATACGAAATTTTATTTTTTATTTTTTTTATTTATTTCAGCATCAAATATTCATATTATATACATTAAATATCAGTGCCATATCTATAAAAACACTAATGGTAGGGAATTTCTGCACAATAAGTAAAATGGGTCTAAAAAATGAAACATAGGTGAAATAAAAAGCGCGTGAGTTGAGCGCGTGAGCGCAAAAGTTGCACGTGAGTAACACCACCGCTTAAAAGTATCGTACATTGTAGACAATGGTCGGCAAGTGTTACGTACACATATTAAAACAGAATTAGATGACAAATTTACATGAGTATGCAAACTAAAAAGTGATATTCTAAAAATCTCTTTAAGAGAGCGGATATTAAGATTTACCAACATTTGACTCGCACTATTAATCTCGTCGGTCTCCTTATTGTATAATTTAATATTAAATAACGACCGGACAGATTTATTAATGGCAATGTGAAGTTTGTTAAAACTTGACTGTAAAAAATATACGTCAGAGCACAACGCACAACAATAGATTGACGAACAGTAACTGTTAAATAGTACTTTCTTAACTTTATCAGAACAGTTACTGAAGCGTCTAATCAAGGAATTGGCTCTAGCATAAAAAAGTCTAGTTTGTGCCAATATATCACAGTCATCAGAAAAATCCTGGAAATAATATGCCCTAAGTATTTAAAACATTCAACATTACTCAACTGTTTACAATCTAGGTTAATGGACGGCGGGCCAATTGTACCTTTCCTTAATTTACTACGAAAAAACATACATTTAGATTTTTTTGCGTTGATGCTATTATCCTTAGCAAAGTTTACACAAATATTAACAAGAGACTGTAACGAATGTGGGTTTACGGGTTATGAGGCAAATATCATCAGCGTATATCAAGTGATTAATAACTGAGCCATTTAGTGTACAACCTAACTCGGATGAAGTTAAATCTTTACTTAGGTTATCAATAAAAAAGTTAAATAAAAGAGGTGAAATCGGGCTGCCCTGTTTAACACCATTAGTGCAATTAAAACTGGGGGAGGTATATCCCCCCCATCTGACAAACATTGACTGCTGAGCGTACATATAGGATAAAATTCGAATAATAAAAACTGGTACTTTACTCTTAACTAATTTCGTAAATAATATACTATGCTGTACTGTACACAATCGAATGCTTTGGAAGCGTCCAGAAAACATACATAAACATAATTACCATGATTCAAATAATAGTTAATAATTTCCTTAATGGTGTAAGCACAGAGCTCAGTACCACATCCTTTTTTGAAACCAAACTGATTGGCTGTTGTTGACAAAAAGTTAATTATTCACATTAAAATTAAGTGCTCGAAAAGTTTACATATTATATTGCTAACGGCAATGGGCCTGTAGTTGGACTTATCCTTAGTATCGCCACATTTATCCTTTATTATAGGGTAAATAACTGACGTTATAAGATCCTTTGGGAGAACCCCATGTACATTACACGCACTGAGCAATAAGGATAGACAGACAATGATACGGCCACTGGCGAATTTTAGATGCTCCGCAGTTAGATTATCCGGTCCGGCAGCTTTATTGCGCTCCAACTTAGCTAGGGCTTCAGTTAACTCGGCGGAGGAGAATATCATGTCCGCGGAGTAATCAATGTGTTCAAACACGTCTTTGTATGTTGGCTTGGGTTCCTCCTCTTGCGAGTCCTCCTCCTCCGGGAACATGTTGAAAACCCCTTCATAATGAACTCCCTACATATCAGCTATGTATGTGGAAGTGGAATGGCTATCAGTAGGTGGAAGAGGTACCTGCTGATTGTTAATGCGACGCACGTTAGACCAGAACTTATAACAGTCCTTGTCATATAGGGATTGCGCGATCCGGTCCGCTTTTATCTTATCCGAGTTACGCTTGATCGATCGTAGGCGCCGTTTAAATTGCGCCCTAGATATACTCATGAGGCGAAACTGGGGACCCTCCCGCCCGGGGGCTCCCAAGTGAGCGCCAGCAGAGAAATGACTCCCGTGCAATTCGGTGCAGTTGTTCGACCTCGTCACTCCAACCAGGGATATTGTGTGAGTCAATTCGCACGTCGGAGGAACTCTCTGTACATGGGATATGGGTTGTTGCAGCTGTGAGAAGTGATGACCTTATACGGGAGTAAAATTCTGCCAGATCGGCACAGTGTGACTCGTTATCACATTGAGGGTCCCGACACGATAGTGCATCGTGTGGGATAGCGCAGTCCCCGAGTAGGAGGCCCGTATAAGACTGGTACCCGGAGAGATGGTAATCTGTCGCCTTATTCCAGCGAGGCAGCTTTGAGCGGGCCGGTATTTCCTGCTCATTCGAGTTGGGAGGATTTATTGAACTTGAGGTATCAACGTCGATTATCATAGGTAAATGATCGTCGAAAGTAGTTGAGTACTCAACAACAATGTTGTTCACCCGATCGCACATGCTCCCTGAACATACGCAGTGATCTAACCATGATACTGAGTTGTTGGCAGAGCTGACGAAAGTGAAAGTATCACTTGGGAGTCTGGATGTATCCAGGATTGTTAGGCCTACATCCGAACACGATTGAGTTAGTTCCTCGAAGAATCGCCTCAAGGGGTGCGCATTAAAATCTCCCACTATGCATATATCATAGTGATTGATAGCTTAAACTATAGTGGTTAACTTTGCTAAGTAATTCATATAATCATCAAGATTCTCACACGTTTCATATGGTAAGTAAACATTAATAAGTATAAAATCTTTCCCAGAACTCGCGGGAGAAACCTTTAGGACCATGATCCGTGGATCAGAATCATCAATAACTTTAACACAATCAGCACCGTGGCTCATTCTCCACAAAACTCCCAGATCCCCAAAAGGATGACCGGTTAGGATGCCGTTTTGGAAATCAACAGGAGAATAACCAGTAGCATAGAAATCCCGGTGAAGCCGCTTTAGTGGAGTTCCTGTTTAGGTAACAAAGTCTCCTGTAGGAGAATAATGTCGCAGGATTTGGCTAAAGTCGAGATCACGTGTTCACTGGATAACGTTCGTGCAGAGTTTGCATTATATGTGGCTATCTTCATAATTGGTTAATTAATTTGGTAGGCCCTATATGAAGATTACTTAAGAGAAGCGACAGGGACTCGGGTTGTACGACTGTTGGATCCAATCCACTCGATCACACATCGAAATGTGTGGGGTACTTTTTAAAGCACATTGGCACTGGGATAATGTGAATCCTAACTGTTCTATGTAGCTGCTAATGTAACTTTATTTGTTTTGCCGGAAAGGGCACTTTTACGAATAGGTGAATATAATTAAAAGAAGAACATTTCTCAAAAATCTGCGAAATTGTTCTTGTATTATGATCTTAATAATACTAATAATACTGCTTTTACATACTACAGGTATCCGTCATAAGTCAAAGCAGCACGCTGGTGTTGTATGGAAGGGTGATTAACATAAAATATATAGATTGGATATAATAATTTTTTCATACAGTACTATTACAATTATTATTATTATTTAGCCCAGAAATAGGTTGTGATGATAGATCAATTGGAGTTGATTGTTCTGGAGAGATGTGGTCGTCCTTGTGTCTATAACTACCTAGTGTTGGAACATTCTTAAATTTTAAATCACTGGGGAATAATACCGGGATATTTTATGAACAGATAATTGATTGTGCCTCAGCAATAGGAATGTAACAATCGTAAGTATAATGGGAACATTACTAAATCAAAAGGTCCGACAAACAAAACAAAACTCATAAAAGGCGACCTATAACTGTATGTAAAACATAATCAAAGGTCAACTTAACTTACGGAGGCATCCAATACCGGCATCAGTAGAATTAATTATTCCGCGAAAATTCCAGAATCCGAGTTCACAGCGATCGCAAGCAACACCAGCTACACCACTGCGACACGCACACTGGCCGGTATCTCGTGTGCAGGTGGTCAGATCGTAGGAGCCAATAACGCTGCAGTTACACGGCACGATGCGTGGACATCCGTCAAAGAGGGCGTTCGAGGCCGGAGTTACTCCGTCAGGGCAGCACCCGAATGGGGAAATAGAGCACAACGGAGTTGGGGGCGTCGCAACTGTAAACAAAGAACGCGGTACTGGGGGGATAGAGCACAATGGGGGCGTCGCAACTGTAAACAAAGAACGCGGTACTGGGGGATAGAGCACAATGGGGGCGTCGCAACTGTAAACAAAGAACGCGGTACTGGGGAGATATAGCACAATGGGGGCGTCGCAACTGTAAACAAAGAACGCGGTACTGGGGAGATATAGCACAATGGGGGCGTCGCAACTGTAACCAAAGAACGCGGTACTGGGGAGATAGAGCACAATGGGGGCGTCGCAACTGTAAACAAAGAACGCGGTACTGGGGGGATAGAGCACAATGGGGGCGTCGCAACTGTAAACAAAGAACGCGGTACTGGGGGGATAGAGCACAATGGGGGCGTCGCAACTGTAAACAAAGAACGCGGTACTGGGGAGATATAGCACAATGGGGGCGTCGCAACTGTAACCAAAGAACGCGGTACTGGGGAGATAGAGCACAATGGGGGCGTCGCAACTGTAAACAAAGAACGCGGTACTGGGGGGATAGAGCACAATGGGGGCGTCGCAACTGTAAACAAAGAACGCGGTACTGGGGGGATAGAGCACAATGGGGGCGTCGCAACTGTAAACAAAGAACGCGGTACTGGGGAGATAGAGCACAATGGGGGCGTCGCAACTGTAAACAAAGAACGCGGTACTGGGGGGATAGAGCACAATGGGGGCGTCGCAACTGTAAACAAAGAACGCGGTACTGGGGGATAGAGCACAATGGGGGCGTCGCAACTGTAAACAAAGAACGCGGTACTGGGGAGATATAGCACAATGGGGGCGTCGCAACTGTAACCAAAGAACGCGGTACTGGGGAGATAGAGCACAATGGGGGCGTCGCAACTGTAAACAAAGAACGCGGTACTGGGGGGATAGAGCACAATGGGGGCGTCGCAACTGTAAACAAAGAACGCGGTACTGGGGGGATAGAGCACAATGGGGGCGAAGCAACTGTAAACAAAGAACGCGGTACTGGGAAGATAGAGCACAATGGGGGCGTCGCAACTGTAAACAAAGAACGCGGTACTGGGGGGATAGAGCACAATGGGGGCGAAGCAACTGTAAACAAAGAACGCGGTACTGGGAAGATAGAGCACAATGGGGGCGTCGCAACTGTAACCAAAGAACGCGGTACTGGGGAGATAGAGCACAATGGGGGCGTCGCAACTGTAAACAAAGAACGCGGTACTGGGGGGATAGAGCACAATGGGGGCGAAGCAACTGTAAACAAAGAACGCGGTACTGGGAAGATAGAGCACAATGGGGGCGTCGCAACTGTAAACAAAGAACGCGGTACTGGGGGATAGAGCACAATGGGGGCGAAGCAACTGTAAACAAAGAACGCGGTACTGGGAAGATAGAGCACAATGGGGGCGTCGCAACTGTAACCAAAGAACGCGGTACTGGGGAGATAGAGCACAATGGGGGCGTCGCAACTGTAAACAAAGAACGCGGTACTGGGGGGATAGAGCACAATGGGGGCGAAGCAACTGTAAACAAAGAACGCGGGGTACTGGGAAGATAGAGCACAATGGGGGCGTCGCAACTGTAAACAAAGAACGCGGTACTGGGGGGATAGAGCACAATGGGGGCGTCGCAACTGTAAACAAACAACCGAAAAGGAGCTATTGGGAAGTGGCGTCACGTAGGTACTGGCGGCCCGCGGGTAATCAAATATAAAATATCCAAAATTATTTTCATTATTTTGTATTTCAGATTGTGTATTTCACTCGTGTTATTAAAATATGTATCATCCTAAACCTATGGCGATGTTCATCATCAATAAAATTTCGTATGCTGAGACCCACGAGGAGACTCCCCCCACAATCAGGCCGCCACCCCCTCCCCATAGTGACGCCACTGGTACTAGGGGAGGGGGAGGGGGGGGGGGGTAGTACAGCAACGAGGTACTGGGGAGAGACAGACAGACAGACAACCGAATTTAAATACCGTTGAGATCCCAGGTGTATATGAAAAGGTGAACTCACGAGGCACACCGTAACAGCAAACTGAGAATGGTTGGTCTGGTTGTTTGTAACACGTCTGGTTGTGGGTTGGGCATCTGTTTCTCTCGTCGCATAGATATATCCCCTCGCTACCGTCCCTAGACTGTGTTGGAACCATTCCAGGAGGGCATACGTCACTAACTTCATCTCCTATACGGATAAATTTCATTCCCCTATGAATAAGTTGGTTGGTCACCTTACAACTTTTTTTGGAAATGGAAACAAGATAGGTCGTCTAAATATTGTAATATTTCTGAAACAATTTTTTACACAAAAGTATTGAAATACTGCCATTAAATTGGCTTTAGTTACCTCTACACTCGCCGGTGTGCAGTATCTCCAATGGAGTCTGACGTTCACACATTGCGTTCCAAGCGTGGCAGTTTGATTCGTAAGTATTGAGATCAGTGCGCATACAGATTGAGGCGGACTCGAGTTATGCACTGATGATAACACATGCATGATGAATGGCCCAGAAGGTCTCAACTCACAGACAGCATCATAAAAACATTCATCATCACAAATATCTATGAAATGAAATGAAATGAAATGAAATGAAATTAATAATTTAAAATCAGGTGGAATAAATTCCTGTTCACCGCCGTCGGCGATCTTTATTTTATTTCATACTTCCTTACACTCTATCAAGTGAAATGAATAAAGAAACTATAAATGAAATAAAATTAGTCTGAAATGAAATATATTTTGTCTCCAGATCAATTTAGTATAAAATCGATCATATTTAATAATTCTTTACTTTAGAAATCATCATTAAATTAGTTATATATGTTATTGTTAGTCAAGAATTGAAGTAACCCCCCCCCCGCTCGCTATCAGTATTCACACATATACATATCGACAACACCCCCAGGATGCATGTCCGGCCGTCCCAGTAACGGAACACGTTCACATTTCGCGATCAGCTACGTACTACTAGGATCGGCATGCTGCATTTTTAAGAATGCTGTGCCATATCAGCA